>WAAD01016234.1:0-29862 GCA_013389945.1 Fregata magnificens
CAAGCCTAGTTTAAAGCCCTCTCGATGAGGCCCGCTAACTCATGGGCGAGAATACTTTTCCCCCTTTGCGGCAGCTGTACTCCCTCCGTTGCCAGCAGGCCCGGTGCCGTGTAAACCTCCCCATGATCAAAAAACCCAAAGTTCCGCCGGCGGCACCAGTCTCTGAGCCACAAATAATCCTCCAACAAATAATCCTCCAACCCTGTTTCATAAATATGCTAACACTGATTTTATGAAATATATAGAAAATCCACTGGAAGTTAGGTGCAGAGATGCTCTACAGTCAGAGTGCTAACACAACTTTAATGCTTTCATAAAGAAGCAAGACTGCCGTAGGAAGAAACAAGGTGAATACTAATATAGTACTTATGTATTTATGTATTATTTATATAATACTATTTGCAAGCAAGATGCAGTAGAATAGAGGATTCAGTGTTAATCTGAAATATAAATAATTTGTACGGCATGTTTTCATGTTTTGTGATTACAGAACATGTGACCGATACTCATTTCAACATAGAGGGCAGAAATAACTACTGACCCCTTTTGCTCTGGATCTCCTTTTTTTCAAAGCGCTGTTCGTCATTTGTGTGTGTTTGTATTTCCCACCAAGGGAAACAAAGCATGTTCACAAATGGAGTGCTTTAGCAATTAGTAACCATCATTAAAAATACCATATAGAAATTACTGAAGCCTTTTATATTCCCAATAACTCCAGGGTTTTAATACTGTGGAAAATATTCCAAGTTCTGGATGTAATCAGATTATACCAATATGCTGAAACAGAGAGTATAATATGTATTCTAACAGGATCAAAATAGGGATTCTAACAAGATCAAAATAGGGAGAAAATGTTGAGCCATAAATCAGAGAAAAGATAATTTAGTGTCTATATTGAGAAATTATGAATCAAGTGGACCACATCCAATTATTCCAACTAAATCAATGAAATGGGAACAAAAGCAACAGCTTACTCTATGTAACAGTTTATTATTATATGGAGAGTTTCCAATCAAAAGTCAAAAGCATAGAACTGACAAAGGAAGTACCGAACATACATTGACTACATCTACATAGACAGCTTAACCATCCAACTTGAAAAAATTCCTTCATCTATTTTTGATCAAAAAGTATAAGACCATGTTTAATTTAAAGAATTGATACTGAAACAAGACCACTGGTTGCTGGGAATTGAAAGTCCTAACACACTACAGGATGACTCATAAATGTACAGAGCAGCCAAAATTTGAACCCTGAGCAAAGCCAGCTCATCACATGCTCAGCCACCTGAAAACTACATGCATGTAAACAAACTACTTCATCCACTCTGCTTAAGAGTAGATCAACTCAATGATCTTTCCCACCTGTTTTGTCTTTCCCAGGACTGCAATGCAGGGTATTCATGATCCAGAAGCTCAGCTTTGTTCCAGAAGATTTTAGAGATCTACCAATTTGTCAGGCTCTTAGCAGGTTTACATCACTCAACAATTCCCTGATTTTCTTCTGCCTACCAGAGAAGAATACTAATGACCAGCACCTGTGTGTTGTGTTACTGTGGCACATAAAACCACAGAGAAGATAGAAGCCTGTTGTCCTCAAATTTCAGGAGTGCTACTCAAGCTGGTTAGGCACTGTGATATTAGAACATTACCAGGAAGCCCCCACAATACAGTAAAAAAAAAATAACATCATACATGCAATGAAGACGACATGAAAAAAATCATTTTACATAAATACAGTCAAAACATTGTCACATCTAAGTGCTTGGAATGGCTAGGAAAGCTGACTAGGCAGAACAGCCATGGAAACATTTTTTCCTGTGTTTTGGCAAAAGCAATGCAGATAGGAATTTTATACCTAACTGATGAGTCCAGTGTGATACTAAATCCAACCTGTTAGCACTAGAAAATAGCTTTTCATGTTGATGGGATGAATGTATGATAAGCTGCATGGGATGGCTGCAAATTCAGCATGGCTTGAAAACTGAAAACTAATTTGAGATGTACAGCACATCTGTCTAGACCCCAGCCACAATAGTCCTGTGAGATACTCAGGAATGGTTAAGGATGAATATAAACCATGTAAGGAAGACCAGCTTCCTACAGGAAAGGATGCAATGTGTCTTTTCATACTCCACTGAACTGTGCAGGAAAAGTATGCAAAGACATTTTATATTAAAAGTTTCCCTTTTAAATACCACTAGTTTTCATGAAAACCACAGTGTATGTTATCCATTACCACTAAAAAGCCTACAGAAAATAGAAATATAAACTTGTTTTATTGCTTATTCTCCTTCATAGTTATCAGGCCATTTATTTACTCTTACTGCTCTTTTTTGATTGAAGTCTGAATTCTATTATTAGGCTGATACCACATTGAAACTTTTATAAACAGTTTCCTCTCAATGCGCTCTATGATCAGTTAAGAGGGCAACTAACTGTAAGCACAGTTACTTCATTTAAGTCCTAATCACCCAATTGCAACAGTGCATCATGTATTTGTACAGCTAAGTACTGTCACTTTTATCTGTAACCAGTTTCACGGATAAAACTGTGGGTGCCAGGTTACAATCTAGGATTTAAACCTTAAAAGCAAAAAAAAAACCCCAACAAAACAAACAAACAAAAACCTGTCGGGGATTATCACTGTGAATGCACTACTAGTCTTTGCTGGAGTTATTCAAAGACATTCTAACATTTCTGACCCTCAAAAAAGGACTAGGGTAGGTGGAACTGACTTTGCTTCCAGCCACTGGGGAGTTGGCATGGTTGATTCTGGTCTGTTAGGAGCCCTGGGTAGGGGGGATTTAGGCAGATGAACGGAAAGTGCGGACATTTAAGTGGAGCAGCATGGAGTCCATTGCTATGAGTGACAGACCCTTAAAGATTCCTAAATTTTATCCAGATTACAACAGGATCCAGGAAATCTCCTAAAATCTAAAAATCTAACAGTTTAAAACTCATTGTATGTTTGAGCAGATTAAATAATAACCAGTTCCTTTCAGTCAAACCGGTTTAGGTGAGAGACTGGGGGTGGGGGAGGTGGGGATAACTGACACTCACTGGCTGCTTTGCACACACAGTTTCTCAATACTAGCTTGCGCTGCTGAAAAGTATCTTTAGCAGATTCTTCAGCTCTGTTACAATGCCAGTTTCACAGTACTAATACATGTTCTGAACCTTATGATGAAAAGCAAGGCAGTCCTGAGCATACATTGCAAAAAGATGTTCCTAAAGGCTATTTTATTCTGTTCTATTCTCTCTCCCTATCCCCACAATGGCTATCAATTAAGTGAATAACATTTGACCCAAAGGGGGGACTACTCTGTTTCCTTCTCTATGTTAAAAATCCATACCTAACATGTCAAAAGGATGACTTATGAAGGTCTTTTTCATAACTGTTGCCATATCAGTATGCTCTATGTTCTTTTTACTCAAGTGACTTAATCTGGTTTTTATCCATTTCTTTTTTGGAGTTGGCAATCTATTTTCTGCTAAGCAATGTTTGTTATGTTTGTTAGCTTTATTCTACCAAAAGGTGAATCTGAACACTTCTCACACATGCACCTACCACGACAGATATATGCACAGACAAATCAGCTGAAGAAACAGATGTCATCCCACAATTTGTTCCTCATTCCTCTGCTCAACTCTGTGACCCAAATTCTGCACTGTTAGTATTTTTTTTTTCCTAGGTAACGAGCTACTCATCCAGGTTTGAATTTCTTCAAACATTATATATAAGACTAATTATTCAGCCAAGAAACACCATTTAGCAAAATCTTAAAGATCAGGTATGGGTAAACCAGAGGTTAGAAATTCTAGTTAATTGCAATATACCAGATTTTACTGATATAACTTCATTTTACAGTAAATTACCTTTATCATTTTGTGGAAAAGAAGAGCTTGCTTAACAGCCTCCCCTTCGTGAGGTAGAAGAGACTACAGTCTCCAGTGCAGCCTTATTTCTCATCCCTATTTTGGTCTGCTGGCTCCATTGTTCTTAAGAGACCTTCTAAACGACCTGAGTTTGCATAGACACGTAAAGAGTGGCTGATTGGTAATCACTTTGAGTGAAATGGGCTGTGGGGTTTGCACTTGAGCCTCTGCTACTGAATACCTGGCAGGGGGTTAATGATAAACAACAGAACACAACTGCAGAGAAATCGGTTTTCTACCTAGGCTTGCTTATAAGACGACAAGAGGTCATTCTTATCTTGTGGGAGTGTCTTTTACAAACTATGTCCTCCTCTCAGGAAAGACATTATGAATGTTCCCTGCTGGTCAACTGTTTCATTCCTTCTCTCCTGTTATTTGCTTTTCACTAGTATTTGTCTGGAAAAAAACTTTAAACAGTAGACGGAAACAGTGAGTGCATTATATTCAGTGCTGGACAACATACTGAATGTAGCTGTTGAGTGATATTTTAACAGTGGAGTTACTTTGAAGATAAGTTGTTGTATCTTTGTACTGTTCTGTTCTGTCTTTTTCAGATAATACTGCTGCTGCCCAAAATATAATAAGCTACAGGTCATCTAAGTGTGATCTACAGAAAAGAACAAAAAAAAAAGCCTGGCAAGATGAACAGTGTGCAATTAAAAAAAAAAACTAGGATGATACATGGCAAAATTCTTTATGGCTTAGTCATTATCTGATAGATTAAGGTGTACTGGTTAAGTAAGTCACTTCAGAAATAGAAAGAAAAAGGAATAGAAAGTATTACTACATTTCTGGCTACCAGACATGCAAAAGAAGTGAGAAGCAATGAAAATCCAAATCAAGTGAATGAATAGCTATCAAAAGCAAATGGTTCACTGCCATTGATCTCATAAGCATGGCAAGTGTTTCTGAGGTTTTGTTTATCCTGAAAGCATGAAAGCCCACACTTACTTTTAGAAAGTTGTAGAATTATTTGTACAATTCCAAATCCCTGCTCCTGCAGTGGACAGTAAGAGAGCAAGAGCAAGCTAGAGAGAAAGTCGTGTGTTTTTTTAAAAAAGAAAAAAAAAGAGATCAGACTGAAAACGCAAAACCAAACGTGGGGAAAATGCTGGCCAAAGGCTAATCTGCAGACCATTAGGTGAGCAAGAGCTCAGCATCCTGAACTCCAGTTTCATACTTCATCCTCTCAGTCACACCATATCAAAAATGAATAATTTCATGTCTTCAGCTATTAAAGGTGAGATATTAATGAATGGAACCTCTCCTTTTATTAAAAAGCTACTTGTAAAGGGTATATATCCAAGATCAAACAGCAACAAATGGAGCTGAAAAATAGGAATACCATCATTTTTAAGACAGCACATGCCACTGCATGAGAGATGTTATCACTCAGTATTTGCTGCACACAAACTACCAGGCTCTCCTTGTAACTCTTGTACTTAGTGCTGCTTGACCCCATAGACATTACTCAACTTCTCTGTCTTGATTTCCTCATCTATAAATTGCATAGTAAATACAAAACGATGTTGCTATAACAATCAAGAAAATGCTCAGTTGAAAATCAGCATTTTTAACTTCTAAAGCCAAATATGTCCCAGGATTCTCCTTTTGCCATTTGCATAAATAAGCAAAAGAAGCTGCTTTTGTTTTATATGGAAAATCTCTGGATGTTGCTTTCAGCAGAAGAGTCTAGGCAGTACAATCACGTAACAGCTGCATCTGCTGACAACAACGGCTGTATCAAGGGCTGAATAAAAAAATCTTTTCTCATTTCAATACACAACAGTTTTCAAAAACTTTTTTCCTCAACTGATTGGAAAATCATTCTCACTCCCTTGCAGAAATCATTACAAGTTAAATGTATTTAGTAATAGCTTGTTGGACACAGCTGAAAGAAAAATCACATATGAGGCTGAACAAACTATCATTTTATGAGAAGATACGGGTTTCACTGATGAGCTATATGCAAAGTAGTCATACGGGAATCCTCACTACACTGTTTTGGGATTAATGCTACTTCTCTGGAATTTAAAAAATGACTTTACATCTGTTTGATATCTTTTACAGTCAGCCTCCCTCAGCTGAGTATGATTCACAGCTGAATATGCCAGCAGTTCATTAGCCAATTACATGTAGTTCATGCTTTCTTGTATATTCTTGCTTGTGTTATTTATTCTTGCTGCACTTCTAATGTGACCTGCAGACCACGCTAACACTTAGCTCCTAAATCACAGCCTAATTTTTCAGAAATGCTGAGCTTTACAACTCCAGGAAAAATGGTCCACTACTTAATATTTGATTGTCACCTTCTTACATTACCGTGCAGTTACTGCAGATGTACTTTCAACAGAGCAATACATAAAGGCTCTGATTTAAAATATCCTTTAAATACACGCCACTAAGCAGGTATAGGATTCTCCACAGTCTTCAGGTAAGATGTAAGCTTATGAATAAATACGCTGCTAAAGAATACAACCAGGCTTATATTATAACTATTACCATTTTGTTACAGACCCCTGTAAATAAGAACTACATAGTTACTCCAGAGAGCTTTACATTAGGACAACAGAAACACCAACATTTTCTTTATTATACTGTATTCTTTCAGTTATCACAAAATATTTGTTTATCAATACAAAGCACGATAAATATTTTATCATTATGGTTTATTTTACAGTAGTCACATTTTTCAAAATAATTCTATAAAGTAGTAAAATATATTTCCCAGGCAATAAAAAAGAGTGTTATAGCAGTACGCTGGTTGGGTGGTAGATGAAGTCTTAATTTAATAATACGTATGTAAACATAAAATGAATAAACCTGAACTGGAGTACAAAATCTAATTGAAGGCATTTATAAGAAAAGTGTGTTTACACAATCCTTTAAATATTAATTAAAATTACTAATACTGATTTTGGTAACGTATATTTTGAAATTACCTACTCTGTTGCAAAACTAGAATGCTTCTTCACAAGGGTTCTTCTATGAAATGTTTTGGCTAACTCTAAAATTTTGCTTTAGCTTTATGACTGAGTGGTAGCATTTCCTGGAGCAATACCTGCCAGAAAAGTGTGAAACTGGGTATTAATATGCAAAGTTCAGAACACCAAACACAGCCTCTGAACGATTAACAGTGATAGGAAGATTTTTAAGTCCCAATGCTGAAGGGTGTCAAATTATCACACAGAGTCATTATGTTGGGATACGAACTTTAAAAGTAAAAATAATTTGTTTGCTTCTTTTATTACCATTGCTAAAAAAAAGGGGGGGCGGTTTAACTATGTTGTTAAAAACATCTTAGTTTGACTAGATAGCAGAATTGAAGAAAGGTTGGCAGGTCACTAAAAAGTGATTTCTGTTTTCACAGGTTTGGAATTACACATAAAACTTGATTCAACCACTGCAACATTATTCTTTGTTTCTTTCTTTTTTTTTCCCTCTGCCAGCACCCTGCCCCTGCATTAACAGTTCAGCCAGCAATATTATTGCAGCTGGTGAAGTAGTACACATCTTATTTATGAGAGACATGTAATGGACACATCAAGAACATTGCGAGTTAAAAAAGGACAAAAAACAGAGATGAAAAATCAGTTCAGTTTATCATAACTTTCCATTTGAAGCTGTAAGGACTTGAGTCTGCCAGTTTACTAGATAAACTGGAAACTTTCTTCCTTCTATTCTTCATTTCTAGTTTTCTATTAATGCTACTGGTTTTCTAGTTAATGTTACTACAGTGGAATCATCTGTTACAGCGATAATTTATAAATCACTGATGATTTTTTATAGTTGGTATAGTATCAGCTATTTTTGTGCCTGGTTGACAAAGAATATGACTATTACAGATCCTAATAGGAAACTTGGTTTCAATATATGACAGTTTACACGTTTAACTTCATATACATATATAGATCCAGGTTTTGGTGTCTTTTCTGTCTGCTAAGGTGATGGCCATTTTATCTATATGACACAATCTCTGCCTCTCAGCACTGGTCCTCACCCCAATCTGCTGGATCTTGCAGGCATATAACACTATACTTAGTTTTCCTGTCTCTGGAGTCCCAAAGTCTAACCCAAGAGCTGGTCACATCCTAAATGAAACCAGGAACTTCTAACTGATCTAAACCCAAGCCACTTATCCTTTTTCTTAACTGCATAAGACTTGTGTGACTTAGCAATAAGCTTTCATCTTTGGCCCTAACAATACAAAATCCTTCACCCCCAGGCAAGCCTAGAAAACCATACTTACCCAGAATTTACCATAACCCTTCACTGTTAACAATATTTTCCCTCACTGAAAACCAATGAGCCTTTCTGAGCCATGAGATTGCCTGAGATTTACCCTAAATCTAATCCTAGCCTGCTCTGAAACTACTGATAAACTCTTCTTCCCTGCTGGCATTTCACCCCAGCAAGGCTTCCAGAATCCCAAACAAAAATTGTGGATTGTTATAATCAAAATATATTCAGCATCTACAGTATCTTACAGCCCTGCCACTAGCCCAACACCTAAATCAACTCAAGGCACCCTACAAAAGAATAAGCTAACAGCATCGGCTCCTCCCTCCACCTCTAAAACTTTCTGGTCAGGCCCTGCAATCCTTGACAATAACATTAGATACATACCTGAGGCTTACAGCAGGACATCTGGAAATCCTAACCCTAAGTTCACACCAAGGCAACGTATTCCAACCACAAGGCATTATTCCACACTTGTGAACCCTGCAGGACAGAGTGATAAAACTTTTGTCCTGTAATTCAAAGCCTGAACCCCAGAGAGCCCTTTTAGTTACCAGAACTAGTCAAGAACCGCTACTGACATCAGCACCAGTTTTGATCTTAGCCCTAAGATCTGTCACCATTACCCTAGTCCTTCACCTTTTCCGTTCCAAACCCTAATGTCACTGCAAATATAAACCAAGCCTTTCCCTGACATCACCGGCTGACAAGGGTCTATTCATCTCTAACGTAACCAGCCGTAAGCCCAGTTGGCACACACTACAAACATTAATCCTAAAATGAATCTGAAGATCCTGTTTTAGTTAACCTTAGGGATCTTTACCATGAACCATAAGTTTTCCGTCAGTATCATCACTGGACTTCATCTTATTTCTGTCCTAAGATGTAGGCCAGAACAAGGATTTCCTGATCTTCCCTTTCAAAGGATTCCACAAGGTATTCTTAGGACTAGGCCTTGATCTAGGGCTCAGGAAAGAAACAATAGAAGATCTTGATTTATTAGTTGATCTTGCAAGGCTGCAGGACTAACATGGATGCTGTGGCAGCAGTAAAAAATACATTATTGTTATTTCTCAGAAGGCTGAGCAATGCTTATGGCTAGAGTGTGAAATAGGTTTGAATTCACTACAGACGACAAACATTTATTGCTGTATCTCAAAAGGCAGTCAGAACTAGAATGAATGCTGGTGCGAGGTGGGCCATCCAGTTTACGCTTAGCTTCAAGCAGATGTATATCCACTAGACTGTGGTTACATCTAGAATTAAAGGTGATTTGGGAAACATAGATTGAGGATCTCAATTTACCACATGCTTCTATACTTGGAAGTCTTCTGAAATCCAGGAATAAACTTAGCTGCTTGAACACTGCTTTCTCAAATACCAGTCCCTATTTTATTGTTAACTCTAAATGTACCCTAAAAATACATTTTCTGTTTCTTACCCTCTCCATAAGCCTTTCATTCCCACCTAAACCATCTTCTTCACATTAAATCCTACAAGATCCAGAAACAAATGTATCCATTGTCACTCTATAGTCTCCAACGCTAATCTTTAACACATCCCTAACCTTAATCTTAACATCATAGCAGAGAGATTTTGCACATCCTGGAGCTAAGCACAAGCCAATTATCCTACCATATATCAACTCTCATTACCTTAAGGACTTTGTGTGATTCAGAAGAAAATTGAGCTCTTCAGCCAGTTCCCATATTGCTATTTTTATAGGTTTTACAGTTTTTTCTTTTGTGGTGTTTGCACATGTGTGCATCGATCTTGATAGGTCTAGCTAAAAAAACCTATCATTTCTGTAACAGATATAAGTGTATATAAAGCTGGAATGGTTCAACTTTTAGCAAAATGATAGCATGTGTTTTCTAATAGCATATTTAAAGTAATTAATAGTGTAGAGCATTAATTTGCTAGCTTGAAGTGTTTTTATCTGAGGTAATGAGGATATTTGAACTTCAAATGTTCTGATAAGACATTTGTGGAGTCACTCAGTGTTAAAGTGAGGTTTTTTAAGATGCTTCCGAGATGAAGTTCTTATAACGATGCATATGGCTTTATGCTGCTATTAATATCCATGTAATGTGAATGCTAACTATCAGAATAAGATTTCCTAAGTATATATTATCAGATAAGTGAGCACATAATCGGAAGATATTAAGGGAGGAAAATATATGTTCAAGAGAGCTGGTTTGAAAGGTCTCTTCTGAAAATGAAATCCCTTTTAATGTTATTCATCAAAAGCCAAAGGACTGGTGAGCATATGAAACTGCTTTGTTTGAGTATTTGTTTGATTCAACTCACAGAGCATGAAGTTTTATCTAGGTTGTTTTTACTGTGAAAACATACAACATTATAACAAATTTAATTTTTTCATGTGCCTCTTCCAGGTTTCAACCTGATCATGAAATATTTAACTAACATTTTTTGGCATTGCAGTCAACAGACAGCAGATATTTAGTCAACAGGCATTTATGTTTTCCTTTGCTTTATTTTTAATACAATGATACAACAGATATTTCAACTGTACGCATGCTCTCTGTAGCTCGGTTCAATTACCTCTTTAAATTCATGACACAGAACAAGGATCCACTAGTAGTTCAGTTCTGCAAAACAGTATATTCAAAACAACTGCTAGCTGACTTACACATTATCATGTGCTCTTACCATTTGGCCAGTCAAGAATATTGCTGCTACCTGGTCTTCAAACAAAAACTACTTCTATTTAGGTAGCAATGAGAATAATTCAGGCAGGAATAAGGATATTCATCATTATTTATTTTTTACTGTCTTAAATTCTAGTTTTCCCATGCAGAAAATACACAGGACAGCAATTTATAGACTCAGGAGAGGCATGAAGAAGGTGAGTTGACAATGAAGAAGGGAGACAGGGCTGCTCCAGCTTTCAGCAAAGGAACCAAATTCTCCAACAGCAGCGCATAGCATAGCAGAAGGAATTCAGGTTGGCTAGAGTCAGCCTTATTTATTTTTTGTGTATGGTTTGATTTGCTTATTCCCCTGTCTTTGTGTAGCGTATTTGGCAGGGCAGGGGGAAGACAGACATGGGGAAGGGAATATAAGCTTGCTGATTGTCTTTTTTCCTTCCAGGCTTCAACTTGATCAGCTACATTTCATTACAGCCTGCCTCATCAATACCACATAGTTCCTTCAACCTTTTTATTCATGTGAAGATGCTAACATTTTTATAAAAAATAGAAAATATTGTTTGTTAGTCAAGGCAAGCCCAAATAGTCTAAAATAGTAGGCACTGAAGAAAGTGTAAATTACTTAAACTTACACATGGACATGTCTTCTTATGAATTGGGGGGGGCGGGCAGTGTAAGAACTTACAATTGTTCTTTATTGCTACTCTCAGTCTGCTGGAGAAATAATGAATCCATACAATAGAACTAGCAGAACAAACCATGTACTGTAGGACATCAGTCAACTGTGTTAGTTCAAATCAGTCAGGAAGGCTGTTTAAATTAAACTACTCGCTTTCCTCTAAAGCTGATGAAGACAGTTCATACAATGCTCCAAAATCCTAGTAGTAATTAGGTGGGGAAAGTCTCACACTGTGGTAGCCAGTTCCTCAGTGAGCTTCTGACCACAACCTCAGTGTTCTTCATCCTTGACTTGCAGTAGTTATCCATTGTGTCCTGCCTCATGACCATACAAGCTCATCCTACTCCTCACCGCAGATGCTACTCAGTGCATACAATAACGGATTCCAGCATGACAGCACAAATATGCAATTACTATTAGCTGCTACTCATAGACACAGCTATCACAAATTCATTCAATAGTACAGAACTTACCTTCAGATTCACAGAAGTACCTTCACAGACAGTAATTACATTGAATGCATTTCTGAAACCAACTACATGAAAAAAATGAAATATGGAATTAAAATATTACAAAATCGCCAGCTGAAGATCTAGCATATACCAGACTATGTTGACTGAACAGTCATGTCAACCAAAGCTCTGGCCCAAGAGTTTCTAATAGAATTTTGACTTTTTAAAAAGATGATCTTGGTCAGAGTTGTTTGAAATGACACAAAAAAACCCCCCTATTCCTTTAATGTCAAAATTCCTTTAACTAAGTTAAATTGAAAAAATACCAAAAGTTTGAAGGCTCAAGAAAACACATACTTCTGATTGGCATCTATAATTCTATGAGTACCCAAAAAAGGATATCAGCAAGTCTGTCACCATACTCATTCATTCAGAAAAAGAAAAAAACAAACAAAAACGAGCCAGAAAAAACCCCACACATTCTTAAAGATAAAAGCCACAGACAACATTAAAAAAAAAAATTTCTTCTTTATCTTTGTTTCCTCTTTCATTCCAACTTTCTTTACTCCCTGTCTGAACATATGAGCCTTTTACCAAAGACAGACACCATCTGAACAGACACCACTGGAAAAAAAAAAACCCACAGGTTTTATGTCTTCTACAAGTTATATCCATCCAGCTGCTCAGCATGACCACTGTGGATAAGGACAGTCCTTTCTCTTTCTTAACAAGACATAAGGAAGTCACTTCTGCGACATTATTTCCTTCCTGCTGGCCTGAAATACTGAAAATGAAGAAGCATGCTTCCTGTATTTTATAGTAAATTATGCAAACACTGTTCCCAACTCTCTTGTTTTATATAACAAACAGGTTGTTCCAAATGCAAATGCCAAAGTGTCACGGTCACCATTTTTCAATCCATTGCAATTTAGTATTTTTTCACTCAAACTCAAGAATGAAAAAGCACAAATTACAAAATTAACAGAAATATGGATTTGGGTATAAAAGAATAAATTTTTATCCATAATATAAAAAGTCAAGATTTTTTAAAAGATACATTTAAAACCATTACAATAGACATCTTTAAAATGAGAAATCATTTTAACTTAAGAAAGCAAAATGTCTAAGCTGACTATATAAAATACAACTTTCTGCATTTTTAAAACAATGTCTGACAAGATATGTCTTTGGGATGGCTAAATCTTCACTATTTTGCCCAGCTCTTTTAAAGGTGAACTACTCAAAAATACCTTTGGATTTCAGATCAAATTGCACTTCAATTTACTTTAAAACATGTCTTAACAACACAATGCAAGGCTGGGTAGGTAGCCAAGCTAGCCGTAAATACAGGGCTATGGTAAATGTACACCACAACTGTGATAGCACAGCATTTCTCAGCAGAGTGAATTAGGTTAAGCAAAGCACTGCTCCTATACTCCTCATCTGTCTGGGCTACCTCTGAGCCACACTACACTGTGGTGTGCAGAAAATCCTCTAGGTACCTAAGTGACTTTCAGAAAGATTTAGATACTGATGAGTAGGGGCCTAGATGACTTTTGAAAATATAACTCAAAATTTGTTAAAGCACCGAGGTATGTCAAGTGTTTTAAAAACAAGAGCAGACTCCCAGCGAGTCATTAGATGCACATAAGGAAAAAACTTTTCTGCAAACCCCTTTCAAACTTCTTTTGCCATTCTTGGAGTACCTGTTTATTATTTTCACACAGTATATTACTTCTCAGTAACCAATTGTAGTATTTTGAAACCTCACAAGCCTAATTAGAAAGTGATTCACAGCTCTTTCGCATCTCACCTTTGGTAAACTTTGCATTCATTACTCCTTCAAACTTGGAATAATCAGCAGATTTGCTGCTTCATGTCTGCATTCCACTGCCTGAGCCATTTATATAGGTTAGAAATAGAGCAAACAAGTAACTCCTACAAGAACACAATAAATTCTCTCTGCCCTTAAACATACCAAATGAGTCCATTCTCAAGTAGTCTGTTCCTACTATTTTAAAATCCAATTCTTTAACTGTCTTCATACTCTGCACTCTGGCTTTAAAAAGTATATACTGTGTGTGGAACACAGCTTTATATAAACCCTAATGGTGTATGTGTCACACTGACTGTTCTAATCTAAGGCTTCCCTTACTTGCACATAGTTCAGTACAAGGCAACAAGGAATGGTGTGAAGCAAACCTGGTTTTCCCTGCAGTCTTGAAAAACAATGAGACGGATTCCGTCATACAATGAATGTCAAAAGAGGACTGCAGCAAGTGCACATATAACAGAATATTTTGTGAAGAAAACCATCTACAAATGAGATGTATGACATAGAGCAAGTCAACAGCATATCAGAATTAAGAGGAACATTCTAGGATAATATAATTAGTGCTATAAAATATCACTGTGCAGGAGAGAAGGAAGTGCTGAGACTTTTCAGTGAGCAACGTGTTTCAGAACGAGGCACCAATACCTGTTCAAACAAGAGGTTTTCATTGTATCATAAAATTTTTCATTTTTTGGAAAAAAATTCTCTGACTTCTTAAAGAGATGTTTTAGAATAAGTTGTAGGAAGGACAGTAAGAAAGTGACACCTGTGTAGATACATGCTTTAAATATCACAGGGAACAGACTCAAGAGTATAAAGCAGTCTGTCGTGGTTTAATCCCAGCTGGCAACTCAACCCCGCACTCACTCCCCCCCGGTAGGATGGGGGAGAGAATCAGAAGCATAAAAGTGAGAAAACTCGTGGGTTGAGATAAAGACAGTTTCATAGGTAAAGCAAAAGCCATGCACACAAGCAAAGCAAAACAAGGAATTCATTCACTCCTTCCCATCGGCAGGCAGGTGTTCAGCCATCTCCAGGAAAGCAGGGCTCCACCATGCGTTATGGTGACTTGGGAAGACAAAACGCCGTCACTCCAAACATCCCCCCCTTCTTCTTCCCCCAGCTTTATGTGCTGAGCAGGACGTCATATGGTGTGGAATATCCCTTTGGTCAGTTGGGGTCAGCTGTCCTGGCTGTGTCCCCTCCCAAATTTTTGTGCACCCCCAGCCTACTTGCTGGTGGGGTGATGTGAGAAGCAGAAGAGGCCTTGACTCTGTGTAAGCACTGCTCAGCAGTAACTAAAACATCATCCCAAATCCAAAATGCAGCACTATAGCAGCTACTAGGAAAAAAATTAACTCTATCCAGGCTGAAACCAGGACACAGTCACATAGGACAGTAGCAAGAGATCAAATAAACCACCTCTCTGCTGCATTATATGTCCATATTTACTATGGGATGCTTCTCAGATTCACCTTTATTCAAGTTCTCAACTTGGTAATTCAGGGACTTGCCCCTCCGTTGCTTCTAAAAAAAGTGCAAAGAACCATGAATTCAGTCCTTAATACAGCAGGCTTTGGAAAGTATCCAGCACAGAGGACTGCAAGTTGCTTCTTGCCTGAACAAGCTACTGTGAGACGTCAAGCCTAAAGTGACCCACAAAGCTTCCTTAGGGGTAGCATGTATACATGTGCACAGCATCATCCTCCTACTGGAGGATCAACTAAGATTGAATGAGTAGGAAAGAGAAAAAGATGATGATGGCACTCTAGTGCAACCACAGATACAGTTACTCCAACCCGCACTAACTGCTCTTGCTCTACCTATGAAGGACTGGACTGTTTGAAGCTCCCATCACGTTCAAGGTAATGAGGGTCAGGTAGCCTTTGCTGATTCTCTGTTCTCCAAGGTCTGGCAGCATTAACAAAACACTTCTATCACAGAACTTGGGTGTGATGACCCCGCAGTGTTTCTCTGAAGCTTTTCTCAAAAAAGAATGCTTTCTATTATAACAACTTACTTCACATGTCCTGCAAAGTTGCCTTCAGGCAAGTTCTGAGGGACCACTAGGAAGTTTGTAGCAGAATGCAATAATCATATTTTTAAGTGATTTTGAATGTTGATACTTAATATAGGATTTAAACATGATAACCACAGAATGCATGATTTCAAATGCTGACCATTATTAGTGTATATTAAATGAAATGTTTAAAATTGAAGTAATAACAGTATTTAGAGACAATTTTCTGAACCAATAAAGTTTCAGTTCCAGCAAACACAGAACTGCGACGTTTGCAGGCACATTGGTAGACTGTGAAATTTAGCTAAAGGAACAGCTAAATGCCATATGATACTACTTTTCAATGCCATCCATTCTCAGTCTGCGTAAACTTGTTTGGTTTCTTTTAATATTCTTACAGCTCTTCAACTAGCTGTTAACTACTAATGCTTCCCATTGTTTTGTTCAAGTCAGCAGCTCATAGGACAACAGCTGTATTTACCTTCTTTTGTTCTTTTTAATCTGTGTTGATTACAGAGTAAGTGCCTAACATTTCACTTCTGTTTCTTTCTTCACAATTACTAACAATCTCCCAGCTTTAAAAACATAACTGCATAATTAGTCCAGTATCCTAATAATGCCAGAACGTAGCTACCATTTTAAATCATGTTCTTATACCTCTTTCTGCCCTAAAAAACTCACACGGTACTGTTATTCCTGTAATGTAAAATTGCTTTATATATTATGAAGCCCGTTCCAGCACTACAATGTACAAAAACACCCTCAGGGCACAAGTGACTGACAAAGAGGATCAGGTGGCATGAAAGGACAACATGTCTTTTGTAGTGGCAACATTTTCTATGTGGGCATCGAGGCTTAGATCTCCTGAGGAACATGAGTGCCACGCTGTAGCGATTCTCAGACACAACAGATGCACACAGATGTACAAATTTCTCATAACAAAATATATGTCAAAGATAAAGCATTCAAATAATCAGGCAGTTTCAGTTCACTGCAGATTTTACCGAGGAAAGGACCAAAAGTCAGCTACACTATCATCACTACAACTCCCGCTAGGATCTGCAAAGAAAAAAGCATGCCAACATCTGAGTTCTACAGCCATGCTCTGTGTGCATTCATGGTTATTGACCTTCCTGTTGATGTACACAGGGAAAAAAAATAGGAAGATTAATTGAATCCTTTTCTGAAATGTAGTAATATTCATAATCAGGTATTTACATGAAAATTATTGTGACTATCAGTTGGGCTTAAGAGGGAATAGAAATGGGTAAGGTTTAGGCTCAAATTTTATAAACATGCAAAGTAAAACTGATGTAGTACCAGTGAGAACCTTAAGACAGGTAAAATAAGAACCTGAGAGTATTCTTTTATATTTAACAAACTGAATGAATGCTTTTGTTGTCACTGACAAGGCACACATGGACACAAATTTCCAGGCAGAGCTGGGGCAATGACATGGATGGGCAAGAGCCTAGGAACAGCTATAGCCAAGCATCCTCTTCTCGTTTTCCTGTGTTCCTGTAGAAGGGCTGGTCATAGACTTAATCCTTGGGCTCTGCAAGGACATAGTCACATTCAAAGGCTCTGCACAAGACACTGACTCAACCTTTGTTCTTATCAAACAGTATAGACAAACAATTGGCAATAAAACCTGCATTATGTCCGGAGTGTAAAAACAAAAACTACCTTCTCTCTAAATACATCTTACATATGGGAAAATTGGAATTGAGTCCTACTTTCAAAAGTAAAACAGGCAAGCATAATTGTACAAATGCTTTTGCAAGGTGTTGTGAAACAAACACACAACCATGTGACACCTTTTTTTAGCATCTCAGGTAATTTTGCTAGTGTGGACCTCCTCAGCCCTATTTCTAATCTTAAGGAGTTCTCAAAGTTCAAGACGGCTGAGAAAAATTCCGATTTCAAAAGCAAAATGTGTCTTAAAAGCAAAAAGACCAGATGAAGCTATAATTACTGTATATGCTGACTGTAGAAGCACTGAAGTCTGCATTTTATTGCTTTGACTCTGATCAAGTGCATGCAATCAATGCGAATTATTGCAAAAGAGTTAGGAGATAATTTTGAAAATATGTCAGAAATGCAAAAATTTGAAAGTTAGATGAAGTTGAGATGGCTGTATTGATTTTGAAAAGGTTTATAAATTACACAGAAATATCACCCTGTTTCAAAGTAGATCTCAAACCTTTTTAAGCAAGCTCTAATATTATACACAGTTCCCAGTGCTGCGTTTCCAGCTGTGAGCAGACTTATTCTCAACTCCTATCCTGCCTGTATGATTGCCTGTTTTTGAAAGCAGGAATGAGGTCCTGTGTAACTAATGCCAGCCAACTTGCCTTATGGCCATGCACTTTTGGAAGCCTTCTAGACCAGTTTATTAAAAAATATAAGCACAGCCTCAGTAGCTAGTTATCACCCAATATCATTTTATTTCTAATGCATATAGACATTGGAAAGACGGCATTCTCTTAAACCTAGATTATGACCACCACAGCAATAGCCACCCAGTCTGCGACCTAATCAGCATGTTATTGTATTATGTTTTTCAAAGGTTCATACCAACATTTTATTTTAGTTTCTGTCTACATGAACAAATTCTCTGTATCAGGCTCAAATCTTCTGCAAATCTAATTAAAAAACCAGTTTCATTCAGGTTCACACACAACAAAGCTTTAGTAAGTCTTGCAACAGATCAAATCGACATTTTGAATTTTCAGTGAGATCCAAAGAGAACCAAGTATCATGTCTAGCTTTCAAAGGAAGCATTTAATAGAGCTGAAGCAGGCCAGTACTGTGAGGGACAATAAAAAGGGCTTTTTAAAATATGACAATAGCAAAAGGCAGGCCAGAAATAACATTGGCCTGCTACGTGATGAGCATGGTCACCTCACAAACAGGGACATAGACAAAGCGGAAACGTTTAATGCTTTCTTCGCTTCGGTCCTCAACACCAATGATGGGCTCTGGGACCCCCGGAGCCCTGGGCTACAGATCCATGACTGTGAGAATGGTCAACTCCCAACCACCCCCAAACTTGTGTGGGATCCGCTGCTCCAGCTGGATCCCTATAAGTCGATGGGGCCTGATGGGATTCATCCCAGGGTACTTAGAGCTGGCTGATATCATAGCGAGACCTTTCCCAATGATTTTCCAATGCTCTTGGGAATCTGGAGAGGTCCCGGTTGACTGCAAGCTGGCAAACGTTGTCCCAGTCTTCAAGAAGGGCAACAGGGATGACCCCGGTAACTACAGGCCTGTCAGTCTCACCTCTGTGCCTGGCAAAATTATGGAGAAGATTATTCTGGGAGTTATTGAAAAACACCTGAAAGACCACACAGTCACTGGTCCCAGCCAGCACGGGTTCACGAGGGGAAAGTCCTGCCCAACTAACTCGATTTCTTTCTATGACAAGGTTACCCACCTAGTTGACCAAGGGAAGCCAGTCAATGTAATCTTTTGGGGTTTCAGTAAAGCTTTCGATACTGCCTCTCACAGTATCCTTCCGGACAAAATGTCCAGCATACAGCTGGATAAACACATAATGCGATGGGTGAGCAACTGGCTGATGGGTCAGGCTCAAAGGGTTATAGTAAATGGGGCTACATCGGGCTGGCGACCGGTCACTAGTGGGGTTCCGCAGGGATCCATCTTGGGGCCAGTGCTCTTTAATATTTTCATAAATGACTTGNGGGTGCATCAAGCACTGCGTTGCTAGCCGGTCGAGGGAAGCGATTGTCCCGCTCTACTCTGCCCTGGTGCGGCCTCACCTTGAGTACTGTGTGCAGTTTTGGGCGCCACAGTATAAAAAGGATATGAAGATACTAGAGAGTGTCCAGAGGAGAGCCACAAAGATGGTGAGGGGTTTAGAGGGGAAGCCGTATGAGGAGCGGCTGAAGTCACTTGTTCTGTTCAGCCTGGAGAAGAGGAGACTGAGGGGAGACCTCATCGCGGTCTACAGCTTCCTCACAAGGGGAAGAGGGGGGGCAGGTGCAGATCTCTTCTCCCTGGCAAGCAGTGACAGGACCCGAGGGAATGGCAGGAAGATACGCCAGGGGAGGTTTAGGTTGGATATTAGGAAAAGGTTCTTCACCCAGAGGCTGGTGGAGCACTGGAACAGGCTCACCAGGGAGGCAGTCATGGCACCAAGCCTGACAATATTCAAGGAGTGTTTGGACAATGCTCTCAAAGCCATGGTGTGAATTTTGAGATTGTCCTATGTCAGGAGTTAGACTCAATGATCTTTGTGGATCCCTTCCAACTCAGGATATTCTATGATTCTATGAATAAACTCTAGTTCCTATGCTTATGCCTATGTTAAAGATGTATGATAGTCACAGGAATTTTGAATCAATAGAGTTAGAAATAGAATAAAACAATTTCCAAGTGAAACTCAAGTATATCCATGCATAGACGTAATCTTAGCAATACCCTTGTTTTTTTGGCTATTACTGTAAAATACTCCATGGGTATTGCCCTAGGCTGAAGAATGTAATTTTCTGTACTCTGATGTTCCCACCCTGAGCCCTCAACCTTTCACAGGAATCAGGGAAGTTCACTTGAAAGTGCTCTAAATCTTCCAAAATTTACCTAAACAGTGAAGAACTGCAGCAAGTCAAAATTCATAGATACATTAAACAAATAAATATACAAAAATGCAATTATCCTCACAAGAAAAATGGCAATCTAGGCTTAATTGTAAAATAAAATTTATCTGACCTTGTTCCCAATTGTCCATGTCAGACCATTCAGAAATCAATCAGACTTTGTTTTTAAATACATTGACAATAGACAATTTTAGGAAACAATTCCTCAGTCTTCTCTCAGATAAATGTATTTCAGCAGTGATAACGTCAAATAGAACACTGTGACTCTAGTATATTCATATTAAAAAAAATGCTGTTTTGCCTTGGGACTAGGTGCTAATAAAGTATGTGGGAAAACTCAAAAGGCATGCAGTAGGGCAAGCAGTATGTATTTACAGATGAAATTATCAGACTCCAAACTCTCTGGGGGTAGGGCATTTTCCTTCATTTGACAATAGATATTACATATATTTATGGTGACCTAAACACAGTAACACATTATAATTAATAGAGTGAAATAGGATGAATGACACTGAGACTGATCAGTATTTGCAAGGAGTGAAGTATTTTAGTTACCATACGACTGTGGCTGGCAATTTGGGTAACGCTGAGCCTCCTGGCTTCTACAAGCAAACCTTCTCAGAGCAAGAGTTCTAGCATTCTTCCCCCTCACACCTTTATGTTATACTAGAACAGGAACAACATTATAAAGAATAGTTGTCATTTTCCATTTCACCTTCAAGAATTGTCTGTGTCTTCCAAGAATTTTCCTAACCTGTAGGAGTTACTGGATCATCAATTTCAGCCTATTTTCAGTACCTTTAAATTGCATGACTGAGAATCAAGGTCCAGAAGATCAGTAGTATAATACTTGACTATTTTATGATTACATTGGCTCAGAGAATAAATTTGATCTGTTAGCAACATTTAAACTCCACGGAAGCTATACAGGTAGAGTGAACATAATTTTTCAAAAAGGTAAATTTATTGCTAACATATTATTTGAAATTTGAATGTTTGAATATTAAATTCCTCCCTTTTTTAGTAAACAATCAGATTAGAGTGCAATTATTATTAAAGGGAATTCAAACATAGTTATTAAAAAATATTACAGGTAATTAGAAAAGACATTAAATGTAAAGATGAACTAGTCTTCAAAAGAATAATATTTTTCCTATGCATTAAACTATGCCTTTATTTCTATTAATGAGGTGCATAATAATGACTCTGGCCATTTGAAAAGCTAAAAGTCTGTAATTGAACAATTATTAGTGTCACACTGCCTAAGGGCACTATTTGTCAAGAGATTTATATGATGGGCAATTATATCCATTCAGCCTTGAAGGATAGATAATATCTTCCGATGGAAACAAATTACCCTTTATGTTTAATTTTTTACAAAATTTTAGAAGTTTAGCTTATCTATTTTATTATTTAGACCTTCCATACTAGAGTCTTTGAGAATACCTTTTTTTCCACTATAAAGCATTATCAATTTCACTAGGGTACAGTGTTGAAAAATTGCCGGTGTCAATTCATTATGTTAATTACCCCACCAAAGGAAAAAAATATGGGGGATTTCTTTAATTCATGTCTTCGGCCTATTATGTTTTGTTTAACTTTCGTAATGTATACAATTGCATACATATTCCCTATTGAAAGACAGAAGAAGCTTAATGAACACACAAAAGTTCTTCAAACCTTTGCACATATTTAATTGCAAACTCATTTATCCTTTATTACTTAAATGAGTCTTTAACAGAATGTCATGCTAAAAAAAAAAAGCAGACATCCAAGTCCTTAACCGTTCCTTCCTAACTGCTTTTCAAGTCCTCAGAAGTGTAGAGATAAGCCCCACCCCCTCCTCCATATGTAGCTTTATCTCCCATAAATTAAAAAAAAAAAAGGAGGGGGGGGAAGAATCATAGAACCATTAAGGTTGGAAAAGACCTCTAAGATCATCAAGTCCAACCATCAACCCAACACCACCATGCCTCCTAAACCAGGCCCTGGAGTGCCACGTCTACACATTTTTTTGAACACCTCCAGGGACGGTGACTCCACCACCTCTCTGGGCAGCCTGTTCCAATGTTTAACCGCTCTTTCGGTAAAGAAATTTTTCCTGACATATCCAATCTAAACCTCCCCTGACGCAACTTGAGGCCATTCCCTCTCATCCTATCCCTAGTTTCTTGGGAGAAGAGTCCAACACCCACTTCACTACAACCTCCTTTCAGGTAGTTGTAGAGAGCGAGAAGGTCTCCCCTCAGCCTTCTCTTCTCCAGACAAAACAATCCCTGTTCCCTCAGCCGCTCCTCATAAGACTTGTGCTCTAGACCCTTCACCAGCCTCGTTGCCCTTCTCTGGACATGCTCCAGCACCTCAATGTCTTTCTTGTAGTGAGGGGCCCAAAACTGAACACAGTATTCAAGGTGCGGCCCCACCAGTGCTAAGTACAGGGGCTCGATCACTTCCCTAGTCCTGCTGGCCACACTATTCCTGATGCAAGCCAGGATGCTGTTGGCCGCCTTGGCCACCTGGGAAACAAAAAAAGAAAGGAAAAAAAGGAAAAAAAAAAAAAAGAAAAGAAAAGCTTTGTAATCACCTCAAATAAGAAAGACTGTGGGTGGGCTCTCACAGCATTACACGTTTTGTGAGGTCCAAATTCTAAAGCAGGTTAAAAAGAGCTTTAAAAATATAAATGTAATGATTTAAAAATGCAGAGTATTTTTCTTTTGTTTTTCTGTTGATTTTTCAACTGAGCCTAACTAAACTCAAGGAACCTGTTTAGACTGAGTAGGCCATGATTTGAAGGAGAAACAATTAAGTCAAGGAGCTTCAAACCCTGGCAGGACACTGATCCACAGCCTGAAGGATACTACAAAGTAACAAAGGCATATATATAGGTGTATTTTTTTCCCCTCTATCTACCTAAAGTGAAGAGTGATTAGTTCTGGAACCATTCATTAAGCCTTCACATTGTGTGCTTTAACTACTGCCTTTCCCTGGAGAAGTGAACTGCAAGCTGGCAATCTTGCAATAGATTTTTAGATCAGAAAGGTCTGTATGTCTCCTTAAAACATTTCCAACACAGATAATCAACTTGAAACTTACACGGAAGGCCAAAACCCACAAATACAGTCTGTCACAATGAGAGCAGAGAGATCTATAGCATTACAAACATCATGTGTTTTACTGTAGAGAAAATAAAAATCACAATGTAAACAACCCAGCCATCCTTTTGTGGTAGATAGGGAAGTTTACTAGCAGTGCACTGGCAAGTACTAACATTGTTTATGGTAATCATGAGCTAGATATAATAAGGAAATGAAATTAATTGTCACATCAAGACTACTATGACTGTGCATGTTCACAAGAAGATAGGAAAATCACTAGCCACATATTAAGAAGCAGGACTGAAGTCCCACTTCACACATAAAAAGAAATCTTTTCCAGGAAGGATCTGGGATCTGCTACTCATTGTCTTTGGCCAACAAAAAGAATTAAGAACCAAGGCCGTAAGTTCTGATTTTGGAAGACTTACTCCACATGCTTCACTGACACATTGCTATTATCAAAGTCTGAAATGCTCTTCACTGTTATTATTTGTGTTAAATAAAACATGGTGGTAAACACTTCATTCTTTTCACCAATTCTATTTCTGTCAGCTCAACCATTATTGTTTTCTTCTTGTCAGTTTCAGCAAATAGCCTACCAAAAAGCTATCTGCAACTTAATTAAAATACACATTATTAATGTCATGTTTATATGGAAAATCTTTGGCAAAATAAGTAGCCTCTAGCTTTTGAAGCAATCGCAATTAAGTCTGTCAATATGTACTAGTTGCTGAAATACATGAAGAAAACAAGACTAAGTGAGGCAATTTGACCTACTTCAACCACCTCTGCATAAAATGGCATTTGACAGAACATTTGATCTGGAAAACTACCCATGGATCAATTATAAGAAACTGCCAGTTGTGCAACATAATATATAACTGAAGGCGCTAGATAATTTAAAGATAATTTTCTTTAAACAAAATGGGTAAAATCCTGTGTCAATTTGGATACATGGGTACTTTACCACTAATTTCAATGAAACCATACTGTCTTGGTAGTACAAAGAAGTAAGCCTAATTTAACTACAGCATAAGCAGTGGCTGCTCTAAAAATATCTAGCCAGATGAAAGCATCCCAAATTCCAAATTTGAAAGCTCTGTTCGTGTTGCAGGTTCCCCTGCTGCCACCCCTCAATTTCATGACTGTTCTCTCTAGTTTGATCAGTAGAAAGCGCAGCCTTTTCCCCTGGATGCCAAACATCAACGCAGTTCTTATACGACCTTCTGCCCCTGAATCACTGCAAGAGGCTGTGAAAACTTCTATTGAATAAACTTTCCACTTCAGTAAGACTGCATCTTCAGGAGTACTCTACATATCACACAGAACTATCTTTCCCCCGCCCCCCCCCAAATGAGTGAATTTTCCACTTACCATTTAATTACTTTTCACATTTGGCCATGAAAAAAACCCCCCATTGTTCTTTCCTTTTAAATATTTAAAAATAACATCTAGGTTTAAAGAAACAGGTATGAAATTGCCCCAAACCCCACATTAATTTGCAACTCTCTTACCTTCTTGTAACAAATATGAAACTGGATTGAAAATCCTTTCTTGTTGTTTCCTTACCAGTACACTTGACAGCACACTGTGCCTACCATACATTTGTACTTCCCTTCCCATGGAACAGGAACCTTGGGGAAGTGAGATGGAGGGTTTCTTTCAATTTGGAAGGTGGCAGGTGGGGAATTCAGAAGCTAAGAGCCTATGCCACAGCACTGGGGAAGATACAGACAAGTGTGTGTGCTCAGACAGCTGGTGTGGAACAAATTCAAGAAGCAGATTCAAGTGGTGGACTTCTAAACATGTTACATTTAGACAGGTGTTAGAGCCCTAAAAATCAGGAATCTTTTTCTTTTAAGTCAAAAATACCTCTGAAATATTATCCAATAGGAAATTTCTCTAATATAAATATGCATTACACACACAGACACACAAATATACAAAAGCATCAACCTAGCAGTATTAAACATTATCAACATGAACAGGCCAATCAGTGCCACTCTTTTGGGAACCGTGCATCTCACACCAGTTCTGCCATTTGCAAGTTTGGCTTTTTCTCCTTTCCTCTAGCAAGACTAGATGAGAAGATATATCAAGGTTTGATTCACTCAGTGAGTGAATGAATGAGGTTAGGAATGAAAAAATCCTCAGAATATACTTCCCAACCCCCTAGTTGGTCACGTAAGAGGGACAGGTGCACGTAGGCATACATAATGGGAAATGACCAGAGAGACAGAAAGAGAAGAAGAGATGAGGTGGCAGTTAACAGACTGTTAAAGGTCCCAGTAGATAGCACCACCTGTAGCACCGATGAGGTTTACCAGCCACATCTGAAGCAGAGGTTACTGTGAAAGGGGGAGGTTGCAAAATTGCCCTGTAAGCTCATGAAATGCAAGTAAAACAGCAAGGTAACACGAGCAGAGTCAGATGTGCAGCAGTCCTGCTGAATGCATGTATCTGACAAGTCTATGAAAGAGAACAGTTTTTCTTCATCCTCAGTCTTTGTGAATGCCAACACCTACCTTTATGTTTTTGAACTTCATAAAATAGTAAATGTTATAAATTATAAATGTAATTATTATGCAATTTAAACTGAATAAAGTGTTAAACCACTGGCAGAAAGGCATTTAAATAGAACATTTTAGAAGCAGATCCAGCATTTCAATTTTTTATAAAAGGTGTTTGAAACCTGGCATTTACTATTAAGCTTTTGTTATTCTGAATTCCCATACTGATCCGGGAGAAAACAAACACCAAAGCATCCGTTATTCTCTGGGATGGAAATCCCAACAGTTCATTGGCTCCTTTGTTAATACATATATATCATAATAACTGTACTGGGAAGAAATCTAGATTGCCTACTAAAATTTTACATTATTTAATATTTGTATCTCACTGTTGCTCCACATATCTACCAACACAGGATGGAGAAGAGACCTATCACTCATAGTGACCACTTACACCTTTACTCACTACCATCCTTTTACTGGGACATAAAAACCCCCATTTATATTTAAGGCAATTCTCAATTCTTGAGCAAAATAATAACTGTAGAAATTTTTTGTACCCTCGGATAAAAAAAACTTATTGCTATGCAACATGTCTGAAGTTAATGCAAGATCAGAAGCAGACAACTGCATCCAACCTCACTAAATAGCCACATTAGCAGGATGTTTCCAATAAAGATAATCAAAACTGTGAGCATTTAAACAGTGTTAAAAATAAGATGGAGAATTTTATATCCAGTAAAACGATTTGTGATTCCATTAGCACTCTTGTTTCAAATATTTTCAGACTCAAGCCCTGCCTACACTATAATTTCCATCAATGCTATCTGTGATGCACACCTGTGGCAACTGCAGGCCCCAGTTTTCCTGATATACATATAGCCAGATGCAAAATGATAATGACACGCCAGGTGCCTTCTATAACAGACACGCAGAAGTTTTGAGAAACTGCAAATGCAATGAAATGTGAGAAAACTTAGGAAAGTCATACTCTCTTCAAAGTAGCAAATAACATGAGTTTGGATTTCCTGACTTATGAATGTTCAGGAACAAGCAAAACATCCACAAAACCCTGCCTTATGAAACAAACCCAAAGAAGCTCAAAATATATGTTTTGAATCAATGTTTTCTTCAAGAACAAACTCTTGCAGCATATTAGATGAAATTCTAGACCTGGTGAATACAATGTTGTAACTTCTACCCATTTCAACAGAGCCACAATTTCATCTCAGGGCCACTCACCTCACCATGGTCCCTGTCATGCATTCCATGAGCTACTAATAGTGCATATGACCCTTCAGAGGCATGAGGGATGTAAGATTAACCTTTCAGAGAGCAAAAATGTGGAATAAGACATTATTTACATCACAAAATGTAACGTAATTCAATTATGTTTTAAATACACTAATTTAATAAATGTTCAAGCACCATTTGATGATATGACATAATGCCCTATATTTGAAAATATGGGATAGGATTATGGGATTAGAAAAAGCAAATACCCCAGATGACTCTAAAAAGATAGAATCAGTGCTATATTAGTTCACAATTGTAATACTGTTCAATGCTCTTTTATAATATGAACAAGACAGCAGACCATTTTATAATGAAAAATGAGGTGATCTCTGTGAAAGAAGGGATTATTACAAAAACAACTTCTAAAATTTGCTGGTTTATGTCCTTTAATTATGCTTGGTCTTTATACTGAGACATGGGAACAAGAATCACTTGGTAATATGGAAACAAATGTATTTGGAAGGTGAGGGATAAAAAAACCCCAGGAATGGGGATAATACAAAAATAAAGAGACATTAAGGTAAATAACAACAGAAAATTAATCCTATATTAACTGCAGATGATTAAGCTTATCAATGTAAGTCCTAAGATGTTACCAGAGAACAATTTCAAGCAGCAAGTAGACAAAGAACCAATGTCACTTTTTCCAACTCCTACTGGCTGAGCATATGCCAATACCAGTAAAATAACAGTAAATTAATTATGACAATTTCTATAAATTTGGGCACTGTAAATGTCCACAATCCACAAAATACATCTTGCTAGAGCCTATTTTTCACTAACAAAATGTTGGATCAACATGTCATTGCAAATAACTAACGGATATTTATACATGACAAAGCACAAACAAAGGTTTCCCTCTCCATCCTCTTTTAGGAATTCCATTTAACTATAAAAGTCATTAAAAAAAACAACCCCCAAATTATTGAAATTGCCTAGGTAAATAAAGTCATCATAAATCAGAACAAAATGAAATATTCAAGCACACACTAAAATTATTATCCAAGACCAATTCCAACAAGCTGCCTCTGATTACTGTAGTACCCACTTAGGAAAAGTCTTGGTAAAATCAGGACTGTTGAGAATGCAAAGCTCTTTTGCCTGCAACCGGCAAAAGCTGGTATCGACTGAAGTGCTGCATTCCCCAAACACAAGTTCAGTAGGAACTTAGAAAGAATCCTTAAAAACTGACTTCAGAACTCCTTTTTTTTTTTTTTTTTTTTTTTTTTTTTTTTTTTTTTTTAAAAGTTCAAAGCTCATGCAGTTCACTCTTACCAGGAAGACTTTCCACTGNACAGCTGTCCAATAGTAAAATACAATTTACAACTTTAAAGTTTCATTTTCCCTAGCAAGAAATAGTAGAAAAGCTTTCAGGAGAAATCAAGTATTTCACTGTTTTATTAAATGCTCTCTTCAAAGACACCTTCACAGGAAAGCAAATTCCAAACTGTTTTCATGCCTTGAAAAACCTATATTAAACATTCTTCACTCTGCCAGAGGAGCAATGCAGATAATATATATCTTAAGGAATATCTGAATGGCCAGACATTCATATTTGCTGGAGTGTGTACTATTGTCTATGGGGGCAAACGATACTTTTTTTTCACATTCTGAAAATGTTTACATCTCCTCCCAATAATGAATTAGTGCAACAAATGCTTCTTGCAGAATAAAATATAATTGTAATATTTCCTAGAAGGAAGACAGGAAAATTATAGGCATTACAATATTTCAGACCAAGAAGTGATTTGACTGAAGTGACATTTGAGACGCGAAGACTGCCTCACCTCTGAGCTATAAGTCTACTTCCATTTTTGTGCTAAAGTTCTAAGCTATCAATAGTCATAAAGCCCATCCTACCACAAAGCTATGAAATTACACTAAGAAACTTTTCAGAAGTGCTAGTCTCACAATCCAATGAAAAAATGAAGTAGAAACATTTTATAATGCTAAGTACATAGAGCCCAAATGTAGGCAGATAAATTAGTCTATTCACATACACACATACATAAAGTAGTATCTACCTCAGTGTCACTGTAACAATGAAAGCAAGAAACGTCAAGTATAAAAAAAACCTCATTGTAGTAATAAGCATGCTGAAAAGAAAGCAAAAGCAGGGCTAAAATTGTAACAAACAAACAAACCCCAAACAAAAAAATACCCCCAGACCTCCACACACACACAGAGAAAGGTCAGGCTTAATGTGCCTGTATGATTTCTCAGGGTAGCTCAGTGTGCCAGGTGCTGTACAAAGCCCAACGAGATAATANAGCTCAGTGTGCCAGGTGCTGTACAAAGCCCAACGAGATAATATCCCTGTTCGCTGAATTATTCTCATCACTCAGAAGGTACAAGCTGTGTTTTATTTGCTATGACAGTGTTTCTTAAGTGAGAAGCCATAGAATGGCTGGTAAGCAGTTTCAATGGGAATTGCAGCAAGTCTTTTGAATTAATTTTTGGATTATGCTTCAACCTAAATCCACCAGTAATTTTTTACAACTTAAG
>WAAD01016235.1:8173-28798 GCA_013389945.1 Fregata magnificens
AGCAGCTGCTCTTATTTATGGTCCCTGAGTGAGTGACCTTGCACTTTGCTCCATTAAAATTCATCATCTTTACTCAAGACCATCCAGTTCCTTCAGTGTGATGCTCAATCCTCTTCCAACTTTGTGTCATCAGCATGTGTACTGGACATTAGTTAAATTACTAAACAAGACTGATCCAAAAACTGATTCCTGATGAACTCTGCTATTTGTTTCTCTCCACACTGACATTTTCTCTTTCCAAGGAGATGATACTTTTAATTCTTTGTTTACTTACCTTTAAAATTAATATCTTTATATTTTACTGCTGAATACATATCTTTTCCATACTTATTAGAATGCAAGCTGACCTTTCAGATCTGACAACATAGGANATCTATCAAAACAAAAAGTACAATTTTTATTGTCCAGTGGCTAACAGTAATGGCATACAAGATGGTTTATGGATCCTTTTCCAGAAAGACTAAGTGTTCCTTGGATTTTTTTTTTTTTTAAATTAATTTGTGTCTGTATTGTGTATTTTTACAGACAGCACATTGTGAGTACTGAAAAGACCTTCTATCCTTAAGAATGTCTAGTTCCAATTATTGTTTTATGTTTTGTAGATCTTTTTTGTTGGGTCAAAAGTTAACCAAGTTTGGCCAAATGGAATTTTATTTGTTTACTGGAATCTATAAAAAACAAAAAGACAATTCAGAGTAATGTTTGGTGAACTAACACAACCCTGAAATTTCTGCAGTTGTGTTAGCTGGAACATCTGCATATGATGTTTTGAGAGACCTCAAAACTTGACATTAGCTTCACCCTTTCAAGTGTTCCTATAAACCATTTGATTTTTCCCTGTGTTTTGTCTGAGAGATTTTTACAAAATGATGTGAAATTTTTTAGGCCTGTAAACAAGTTCTAAGACGTGGTATTCCATCCATTGTCCCATGTTACAAGCTGTTTTGCTGTTGTTACTGTATCTGCATACAGCAACTGTCTGGTTTATCTCTTAATCACATTACTTTGTAAATTACTAATTTAAAAATACCTCTGAATTATGATAATTTATGAAAAATATGAAAATATATGAAAATTATCTGAAAATACAGATAATTTTCATATAATATGGCCCAAAATCATTATATGTTAAAAACTTTTTTCTGTATCACATTTCATGACTGCAAGTCAAAACACATGAAATAAAGAAAAAAAATTGCAAGAGAAAAGAAGAGTGCATGTCTACATCTGTGCATGACTGATCATGTCTGACAGAAGCATAGATGATGTTAAACTTCCCAAGAGCGGGATCTACTGACAGAGATGAGTGAAAAATAGAACAGTATCTGCCTTATTTTCTCTGAGTGAGATGGGAAGATACACTAGGCTTTTGAGATGAAGGTTACGTATTTTCCTAGTGTGAAAGTGATTCAAAGAGATGCGGATAATTTTAAACGTACTGATAAACTTGCTTACCTTTTTATGGCATTCTCTGTAAGTTTCATTGAACTCTCCTGGAGCTATTTATACCCATTGTATATAAATTGATACCGTTGCTCTTCTGAAAAGCTGGAGGTTGATTAGGAAAAAAAAAAGTTAAATTTGCTTTAATTTAACGTGCAGCAGTTTTTTTTCCCCATCTCTTCCATTTAAGTTGGAACAGATTCAAAGTTGGCTTAAAGGAAATACATAATGGAGTGATACTGTAGGAACTTTGCCACCTCAGAAGAAGAATTAGTAATTTTTAAGATTGAGAGGCTACTCTGTGCAAGGCAAAGCAGCTCAGGGTATAGATTCCACCACTTCAGGGTCCCCCTTGACTTTAGGCTAAAATACAATCAGTGAATTCAATTTTTAGAGAGCAAGGGTGAGACTGAGCTTGCTTAATCTCTGTAGTGTACAGTGTAAACGTCTACATCTGAGCTTGTCATCTAGACTCTGCATAGAGTCAGCAGAGAGAAATTCTACAGAGCAATTAATATCATCCTCAGATAGGCATGGAAAATAAGTGAGTTATGACATAGAAGTGCTTATTTCTCAACATGGATTACAAGAAGATCATAGAGTGACAAACTCAAATGGCAACATCTGCATTTTAAGTGTTTACATGTAGGGAAGATAAGAGGTCTTTTTATTGACCTATCTGTGAATGAGCTGTATACTATATGTTTATTAAAAAGCATGTACACTTTTTTCTGTATGTTGAAAATGTGAAGTCAGACTTTTTAAATAATATTGAAAGCATTATCCATGTTAAATATTATCTGTGTATTCTAATCCACTATCAAAATATCTAATCTTCACTTTAAAAAACTCAACTTTTTCTAAAGCATTCGAAAGGTTTTTATGTGTCAGTGGTTCAACTGGTCGGTAGTTTTCTGGCATATTTTGATTTAAGCAATTTTTATTGCTATATGTCTCTTTCTGGCTCTCAAACACAAAACTTGTTCCTTCCTCATTTCATTACCTGAAATTGCAGTCATTCTTTCTTTCATTCAGAATAATTAATTTAGAAAAGCATTATCTGAAGAACAGTTGTTTTTTCAGAAGTATTAGTGTTTCAGTAGGTAACTGGAAATTTTATTTCATGGTGGATTATTTTAGACAAAGAACAGAAGTTTTATATGAGCTATATTGATGAAATTCTGCAATCAGTGAAATATATATGCTTGCTTTTCACCAAGGGGCTCGCTACAGCTTTGAAATGCTCTCCAGGCTTGGGGCAGTAGGCAGCAAGGAGAAACTTGACGTTCAAAACCCTATTAGTTGTAAGAGTAACTTAAATAACAGTGAAGGTATAAATTATGTTTAATTTAAAAATGTTTAAGCTTAGAAATGGCTGTATGTTCCCTTTTCTAAGCTCTGCTAGAGGAAAGGAAGACTATGTCATGTGGTTGAAGTAGCTTGAAAACAATTAACACCTTAAGTTGCCTCAGCGAGAGATGATCAAAGTCTTAACATCTCAGACAGTGCCACCACTAATGCTTCCCTTCAAGTAAATCTGTTTTGTGGCAGAATAAGTCAAAGACATAGCCTTCTTTCCTGTTGTCTGCAAGTGTTCTTCCTCTCTGTACAGCTCATGGGAAGAATTAGAGTTTGACCCTACTTGCTCCCTCCTAATACTCTATGAATTCGTGAAAAACACGGTGTAAGTATGGTATTGAGTGCTTTAGGCTCAAGAAAAAAAAGAAAAAAAAATAAGATAGCGTGCATAGCAACGAAGTCATCAAAGTTCACAGGCCTAAGCTGTGCTGTTGTTGAATGTTTTGGTGAGTTCTGCTCAGTGGTTTCCTTTGGCTGAAGTCATTCATCTGTGTGTGTCACTGCCTCTGAGTGTGTATGTGTAGCATGAATCTCTACTCCGAGACTATCTGTCCTACTATGTAATACAGTATTTTGGCTGCTTCTGAAACTATAAGTATTGGGGAAATTATGAATTGCTATTTAAGTTATGTTATTCTTTTAAAGTACAGAAGTATACTTTACTACACACTATATACTTTACTAAAGTATAGACCTTTCTAACCATTAGCATTAGTGGTTCTGAAAGTTGATTGACAACAGAGACAGGTTTAAAGCTGTGAGTGAAAAGATATTTGAGAGAGTAAAGCCAGTAGTGGAAAGTCTGTAGATCTGTGACTTTGAGGGGGATGTGTAGATGAACAGAAAAATTCAAGGTGGTGAATTGAGAATCTCTATACTAACTTTTGCTCACAGCATCTGTTTCAAAATGTTATGTTCAAGATACTACTTTTATGAAATTGGTTTTCTTGTGCACTGTATGTTGTGCTATGTTTGAAGTCCCTACAGGGACTTCAGTTTAATAACTGCACTGTAGATCTTGTTCAATTCGTGATAACTAAATTCATTCAAATATTTGGGACTGTTGCTTTCGGTGGTTACTGCTGCTGTGCTCAGTTCTGACTCATGCATATGGAATTCAGAGGTTTAAATAGTTCATATGTCTGTACTTTGTAGAACACGTTTGTAGCCTAAGAGGATACAGTTTAATGCTCTTTGGGACTTTTGGCCCCTTGTGTTTCTTGCTGTCTTTGCTTGTTAAGATTTCTCCGGAGATAGGCAGTTTCCGCTTAGAGAGTGTGGTAATTGTTGACATTCCATAGGTAGGCGTGATGAAACCTTCAGCACTATGTAGCGTACTATGTTAGACTGTCACCTGACAAAGAAGTTTTCTCTGCAGACGATGTATATCATCACAGCCTCACTTCTCGTTTTAAAATTTAAGCAATCATCAATACCCCAAACCTAACTTTCGAATGTTTGAAATAACAGAAGAGGGAAAGCTGTCCAGAAGTTCAAAATAAAAATTATTTGATGTCTTCCATGTTTGGTAATGAGGGTTACAACTTTTGCTCTAAGCTTCTTGTGCCTCATGTAAGTCATTGGTACCAAAGTTTTTCCACAATCTGTTTTAACTGCTGTGGTTTTAGGAAGATAGAGAAGGAGGTCATTTGTCTTTCCAAGACTGTTTTGGGTATTACCAGGCACTCTGCTTAAAGCTTGTTATTTTAGCAGTGATGATAATCATATAACATGCTTCCACAGAGAGCACTTACCATATCATGTTGCATAAATGCACAAACATGGCACCTGCATGTGCCCATGTATTGTAAAGTGACATGCAGCAGCATTCATTTCATTTCCAATTTAATACAGCTTACCACTTCTGCAGCTGCAAATAAATACTTGGGTGAGTTTAAATAATGCTTGACAGGAAAAGAAGGATCAATATAAAGAAGCTTTTTTTGGAAGGAAACTGATTTTACTAATTTTGACATGAATTGATACTTCATCCAGTCTATTACTAACAGATTTAGTGTGATTCAGTTAGGATTTAGTTGCGATACATTAATACCTGAGTAGCTACGTAGCAGTTACAACATAATTTGACATTAGACATTACTCTTTAAAGAATCAAATCAAATGTAGTTTTCTTATTCTTTGCAAAAATAACCATTTCTAAAGACAGTTCTACATATTACCAAACTTTCTTTACCCCAGTAGCCCACTTAGCTAAAGTCTAAGTTCAGAATCACCTGTGTCTATGTGTATTGACATAAACTGTATACCAGATAGTTCATTTATCTACTAAAAAATGATCTTTCATTACCACTGTAGAATCACAGAATCATAGAATGGTTTGGGTTGGAAGGGACCTTAAAGATCATCTAGTTCCAACCCCCCTTGCCATGGACAGGGACACCTTCCACTAGACCAGGTTGCTCAAAGCCCCATCCAACCTGGCCTTGAACACTTCCAGGGATGGGGCATCCACAGCTTCTCTGGGCAACCTGTTCCAGTGTCTGACCACCCTCATAGTGAAAAATTTCTTCCTTATATCTAATCTAAATCTACCATCTTTCAGTTCAAAGCCAGTACCCCTTGTCCTATCACTACATGCCCTTGTAAAAAATCCCTCTCCAGCTTTCTTGTAGGCCCCCTGCAGGTACTGGAAGGCTGCTGTAGGAAGGCTCAGCCTTCTCTTCTCCAGGCTGAACAACCCCAACTCTCTCAGCCCGTCTTCACAGGAGAGGTGCTCCAGCCCTCTGATCATCTTCGTGTCCCTCCTCTGGACTCGCTCCAACAGGTCCACATCTTTCTTACATTGGGGGCCCCAGAGCTGAACACAGTACTCCAGGTGGGGTCTCACCAGAGCAGAGTAGAGGGGGAGAACCACCTTCCTTGACCTGCTGGTCACGCTTCTTTCGATGCAGCCCAGGATATGGTTGGCTTTCTGGGCTGCAAGCGCACGTTGCTGGGTTATGATGAGCTTCTCATCACCCAACACCCCCAAGTCCTTCTCCTCAGGGCTGCTCTCAATCCATTCTCCGCCCAGCCTGTATTTGTTCTTGGGATTGCCCCGACCCATGTGCAGGACCTTGGACTTGACCTTGTTGAACTTCATGAGGTTCGCACAGGCCCACCTCTCAAGCCTGTCAAGGTCCCTCCGGATGGCATCCCTTCCCTCCAGTGTGTTGACCACACCACACAGCTTGGTGTCATCTGCAGACTTGCTGAGGGTGCACTCAATCCCACTGTCCCTGTCGCCGATGAAGATGTTAAACAGCGCCGCTCCCAATATCGACCCCTGAGGAACACCACTCATCACTGGTCTCCACTTGGACATCGAGCCGTTGACCGCAACTCTTTGAGTGCGACCATCCAGCCAATTCTTTATCTGCTGAGTGGTCCATCCATCAAATCCATGTCTCACCAATTTAGAGACAAGGATGTCATGCGGGACAGTGTCAAGTGAAACTCCATCATTTTATAAGTAATAAGTGATATTGAGTGAATCTTGTTTGCTAGTAATACATAGTGAAGAACCAATGTCAGTATGTAGTTTGAGTTCCTGTTTAATTTCCATTTAGTTAAAGCTCCAGCAGTGTAATGACAGCAAAAATGCCTGGGAAGAGAGAAAAGAGAAGGTGGCTGAGGTTGACGTGCCTATGATTTAGCACTTCCCCAAAGTATGTTAAAAAAAAAAAAAAATTATTCTCATGCAAGATGCATCTAGTCAGCCTTGGGCTCTTTAAGCTACAAAGGAAGTTTAAGGCCGTCTTATTTTTTTATTTTCACCATGAATTTAGGGTCATAATTTAGTTTTCATTCAGAATCTAGTACTTGGAAAAAATGGATTCTTGAATTATTTTAAATTATGTCTTTTTGCAGCTGACTGTGATGGCATCGAAGAATAATTAACAAATACAGATGAAATTACTGTTCTAATGAGGTACATGATTCTAGGTATTTTATGTTCATGTGAGTGTATGGTGACGTATTCAGCTGGTATTTTTAATTTTAGTTAAGATGGTCACTGTGAATAATGACTTCATATATACTGTAATTGTGCCTGTGTAAGTGGATTCCTTCAAAAGGGAGACAGGATTACATAATCCCTGAAGAAGTTTCTAGCTTTGTATATATTTTTGAAAATTTGAGGATTAGATCAGGATTACATGTAAACTGTAACACAAATAAATAGCAAAGCAATGCGTGGCATTGATAACCAAGCAGTCCAATCTGTTTCTCAAATTCCAGCTCTTTAATTATTTAAAACAGTAGAGTTTTTGCAAGGAAATGATAATGTTTTGGTGAGGTTACAGGAACTCCCATGAAATGCACTTTCAATCCTAACTTGTTTTAATAAAGATTTTATCTGCAAATTTCATAGGTGTTTGAACCAGCTCCAGCATTTAAATCTCACTGGCACTGGATTGGCATCCACAGGAGGGGTTTTGTGCTTCAGCAGGTATTATCAGACCAGAACTTCTGTCTTGCAGACACTCATGACCTAATGAAAAGGAAGGAAGAAGGTGTTATATCTACACAGATTTGAAAATAATTAACAGGAATGGAGAAAGGGAAAGCTTTTTTTTATGTTAGCAGGCGAGGTGCCTACATATCCGAGGTCTAGTGCCTTTATGTGTAACATGAAAAGATGATCTCTTTTTCTTTGTTGCTCTGTCTGGGTGGTTCAAGAGGAATAATTTCCTCTTTTCCATATACCTAGTGCTATGTTTACCCTCCCCAGCCTCCTTCCTTCATATTTACAGAAAAGTGGGAAAGAAGGAGAAAGGGGCGGATAAATTTAACAGTTAAGTAGGCTGAAGAGACACGAAGCAAAATATCGATTTATTTACAAACCTTTTTTGTAACCACATATTCCTACAGATTTCTTATTTCTCTTTTTCTAGATCCATACCGTCTATAAGAAGTTGCACCTCCTCTCTCATGTCTTCAGAGGCATAAGCCTTGTTTCTGATATATGTTTTTAAAATCTTTGCTGTAATCATGGAAATAAGTAGGCTGATCTTGTGCGTAGGCTGATCCCTCTTCCCCGAATATCCAAGAAAGGCTGAATGAGGCTTTTCCTCAATGCAAAAATCATACCAAAGCTTGTATTTTGAGGTGTACATTTAAATGACAAAGTGAAAATGTTGACAAATATAAAGGGGGAAGTTTGAAAACCGAACAGCTTAGAACAATGTTAAATAACTCTCTTTTTATTCCATTGCCCTCATTCCACTGAATTCAAACCGCATTTGATCTGTGATGATGTTAAATGTAAAAATTCAAAGAGATTTTGGAGATTATGTATTTTATAGGGGTAAGCAAAGTCCAATATTAAGTTTGGAGTCATGTTTGGTCCAGGACACATTTACTTGTCTTTTGTATCTCTTTGGAATGTAGTTTTTCAGATGAGCTATTTCTCATCACTTAGATACGTGCTTGTAGTAGACTAGTCATGAAAGTACTGTAATAAGTTGGTTTGTCCTAGATTTATACTTTCAGACTCAGCCAAAGTTAATAGAGTTAATTTTAACAATTATAAAGATTTGGAGGTTTCAAACTAAAAGAGGTTCTATAGTCATTTATTACTGTATAGTCATTTATTGTTGTTTATCTCAAAATCTCATGCAGAATTAAATTTAGAAATGTTTTGAGTAGATTTCACATAAATAAGAAAGTCACCTGTAAGATCTGTTGAGAATTTTATGAAGCGAACCCCATCTGACCCCGGAGCCAAGAAGCTGCTCCATAGGTGATGCTTTTTATTGGACCGAGTTTGAAGAAGTCGCAGCTTCGTTCCGACAGCCTTTCGTTTCAGCACAAATGTACTGAGGTAGTTGGTTGCCTTACAAAGCTTTAAATAGAAAAACTGAACAGGTGGTTTGGGTTCAGGAAATAAAATAAGCTATATTATTGTAGACAGGGAAAATTCTTTTCTCATTACACACTACTTGGATAGAATTAAGCAGACAGCTCATGCTGAGAAATTTGAAACTTGGAGAATGCAACAGTTAAAAAGACAGACAAAAAATGCGGTAGTAATTTAGGGATGGACCTAAACAGTCTACAGTAGAGCAGCTAACTCAAAATAAACAAACCAAAATAACACCCCCCCCCCTTATGTTATCTTTGACAATGGAAATCTATTTTATAAACCAAGCNAATGAAATCTCTCTTCATTTTTAAACAGATTTGGGGGAGGAGAGAAGAGAAAAAATATTTGTTTGCCACTCGGTAATCCAGTCCAAATGTTCAACAGTCCCTCTGTGGCAAGAGGCAGCATATGACTTTTAAGCTAGACTTGGTGCGAACACATTTGAACAATAAAACCTTAGATCACTAATATTTGAAGTATTTATTTCTAATTTGCTCACCATCTGCTCCAAGATTCTTTGGTTTATATTACACATATTTAAAGGCCCCAATACTTTTTATATTGAAATTTAAAAGAATTCTGTTAGCTTGGTCTGGGAAGTAGCACTACAAAATGTTATATGTACTCTCTAAGAAGTTCAGAAATGTTTTGTGTCGGATTTTTATTGTTTCATAGCTTATCATCCTTTGATTTGTTAAACATAACATTTATTGGAGAAAATGGCAACTTTATTTTGGTATTTTTTACTAGGTAATTAACAATATAAAACGAGCCAATAAATTTAGAGAGAGCCTTAAGAGTAATTTTAGACAGTGCTGATACGTTCATATATTTTAATTTAGAAACTCTCAGACATGAATGAGTGTTATGCGTTACATTCAGCACCTGATCACATGCATGTTGGAAGGTATCCAGAGACTGGGTGAGCAAAGACTGCTGCTTCCTAGTTGTGCCACTGAAATGAAGATTAACTCCCTAGAGAAGACAATTGAATTAACACAGCATGTTTTATATGCAACAAAAACAAACTTACCTGTATCTCTACTTTGCCTACAACTTTCAGAAGTGCAGTCAGGTACACACTGCAGCGGCTGTGAATAAGCTGATTTTTCACATTAAACATTTGTTGTGTCTTCTTAATTATATTTTAATGTTAAATTTTAATGGTTTAATTATGTGCACATTACCATTACACTCTAAGAGAAATATTCTGACTTAATACTGATGGCTGTTTTAAATGATAGATTTATAATTTGGTATTTTTTTCTCGTTGCTGATTTTTTTATTAAGCTGAGCTAAGCAAATTAGTGATGTTAAACGGAAAAAACAAAACCTGAAAATACTAATCATTTTATTTTTACTCCGATGTGTGCATTATGCATTTATATAAAGAAAACATTCATGCCATATCATTAGCAAACAAATAATAATCAGTCAGACATGAAGTATTATTAAAAGACAAGAAGATTTTATGATGAAGACAGGAGAAATAATAGAAATTTGCAGAAGGGCTGTTGTTGTATCTTGTAAGGAATAGCTAGAAAATTAGATTAATCAAGGAGCAGACATTTGGAAGAAAGTTTGTGTGAATGCCTGACAGTCTTGCTCTTTCCCTCATTTCAAATGTTGGCAGGGTAGCATGCAGCTCCAAGGGAAATGTGCTCCTTTCATACTTGAGTAATTGATGAATTGTATGCAATATGCAAATGAGAATCCATAAATCTTATGAATGACAGCTTAATTTATGTGAGCCTTAATGAATGCAGGATTAGATTTTAATTAAATATCCTCAAAGGCACCCTGAGTAGTAGGTTTTTTTAGGCCTTGTTTTTTTGAAGACTTGTTTCACATGCAGTGCATTTTATGAAAGAAGAAAATCAGGCAAAGAACTTAGTAGAAATGTTCTTATGTTTTAATGATAAGCATTGTTCTGCTTTGTGAAGCAAACAGTACTTCAACTGATAATAAGCATTTAACAAAATATCTACAGATCTTTTTTGTACTTCCTACACAATTTCCCAAATTTGATTACCTTTAATTGCTGCTGGCTTCTGATATTGTATGCTATTTTTAATTACAGGAAAAGTTATTAAAACTTTTCCAAAAATAAACAGTATCTGCAGAAGAGTTCATTAAAGTTTGATTGGCTATATGAATGTTTTAAATGCTAAATCTAATTCCACTAAAATAAGGTGTTCCCACCCCATTTTGAAAATTGCATCTCTAGACAATACATAATGAGATAACATGATAAATAACACAGAAGGTTGTAAATAACATTTAGCAAGCAGAATTCTAAGATAGAAGTGTTCTGCAATAGTGCCTGCTATTCCCAGCTGTCTCTGGAATAAGGGGACTGATCCTGTTCCTCTCACACCTGTTTTAAATTAGCCCCTAAGAATGTGGCCAGAATCTGCTTGAGTTGGGAGAGAAAGTTGAGCAAACTTCAGAAATGCAGGCATTGAAGTTGTGCAAGATCTGGTTCCTCAGCCTTATGTCACTGATTGAGTTTGTCTGTGTTACTTAGTAGTGTTTATGTGGCCAAAACACCAGTCCCTTCAGGTAATTTTCTACTGTCCTGTATGTGATTCTTGCCTTTTGATAAGAGTAAAGGCAAGGGCCTCCATTTATTGGCAAGATCTGATCTTTTTTTTGGTGGTGTTTACAGCTGTCAACTGTGAAAATTGTTGTCTCTTTCAAAAAAGAAAAATCTCTTTCAGCTGACAATTGTAATCTTCCCTGCAAAATTCAACAACTTCAAAAAATCCAGAAACTCGTAATCTTTCCTTCCAAGTACAGCAGTTTATCAGTAACTCCTTTTCCAACTTTGAATAGTCAAGATTCTTCCTCCTCAGTATCTCATGGGCGCTGCTCTTCAAGGCTTTTGTCCACGCTCTGGCTGCATTAACGGCAACTGGGGTGATCTTGCTGTTTCTTTTAGCTGAAGTAGTACCAAGGACATGGAGAAGGGTAAGGAAGAATGAGTCTTTTCTGGTTAATGAGTAGGTATGGAGGAGTCCTGCACATTGTCTGATCTCTGAGGCAGACCTCTTCAAGTCAGCTGTGGGCAGGTGTGGAGAACCTCTGGGAGAAGCGGGCTTTGCCACAGTGCAGCAGTGCTTACTTCCTCTAGATGCTCCTGCATAGCTGGGAGCATAAATAAAAAGCTATACAAGAATGTCAGTAAAAGAAAGTATAGGACAAATTGACAAGATGAATCCCAAGGGCCCGGTGGCATTCTGGTTTAAAGGGGAGTCAGGTATGAAATAGCTGAACAGTTAATGCAAAGATGTAACCTCCTGCTTAAAACTATTGGTGTCGGTGGAACGGTGGCAAATATGATGGTCAAAAAGGGTCCTAGAGGGTGTTCAGAGAACTACAGACCAGGAAGTCTGGATCTATACTTCACAAATAAGTAGAAATAATAATGCTAATGGGCATTAGATAAATATGATACACTGGGGAAGAGTCAACACTGCTTCTGTAGATGGAAATTCTAAAAGGATTAATGAATATGCAAGAAAAGGCTATCCAGTTGATAAAACTTACTTGGATTCTCAAAAAGTTTTTAGCAAGCTTCCTCAGCAGCTGCCATGGGTCATTTGGAATATATCTGGTTAAAATGAAGGAAACTAACCATTTTTTATTTGTTTTGTTTGCTGGTTGATTAAGATCACTACTGAAGTCTCATGGTGGTCTGTTTTTCAGTATCTCCATAAACAATATGGTTACAAAGGGAAGTAATAGCGTATTAAAAATTAACCGTTAGAACTTTTCTGACTAGAAAAAAGATGACTGGAGCTGAGAAGCAGAGAGAGCAAGGGAGGAAGGGTAAGACAGAGGTCTGTAAAATTGGGAGTGGAGTAAGAAGGTCAGAAGGGAGCATTCTTCTAATAAGAGAACTAGAGGTCATCAAATGAAACTAACAGATGGTAGATTTAACAAAAAAAATTGAATCACTGCTTCACACAATTCATACTTAAGTTGCCAGATACACTGCCACAGGACATTGTAGGTGCCAAAATTTGATAGAGGTTCAGAAAATTATAATTAAAGTTTAGGTAAGAAAAATCCATTAAAGACGGTAAAAGACCACTGCACAAGGTTCAGGAAATCTCTGGTATACAAATTATCGGAGCCTGGGAATGTATCCTGATACTGTATCACTATATGGTTTTCCTTTTCTGTAAATCTTCCTCAGGCAGCTGGTACTAGTCATCATCAGAGACAGGATACCTGGGTAGACAGGTCTCTGGTTTCACCCAGTATGGATGTTGTTTGGTTACCACGATATGTGTTGCAGCCCTTGCGTATCCCTAGAGACATGCATGGGATATAAAGAAAAAGCGTACAGCATTTGTAATTGAGCATGCGCTCTCAAAATTCTAACAAGCAGATGAATTCTCCAGTTTTTTGATGGGGAAAGGAGAAGAGAAAGTGGGACTGGCATGAAGAACAGCATATTTGGAAAATAGTGTATTTGTTGACCACTATCCAAATATAGATGATTGCTGTCTGTAATTACCAAGACACAGTTAACAGGTCTGGTGAATGCTTAAATAGGAAGTTTGAATGGATATTTGATACCAAATTGGAGTGTGGATGACATATTTTTGGACAGTTGAAGAAAAAGAAAGGGAAGAGCAAGAGGTAAAAGTGATTTTCATTTCTATTCTCTCATTCTCCTCTACTAAAATGGAACCTAGATATGCGTCCTTTTCAGAACTGTAAGTAATTTGCAGCACTTTTATGTTTTAAAGACAGGTGTGAGAGGACATCTTTTTTCAATTATTTTATCCGAATGCTGACATTTTCATTTCACAAACTTCAAATGGTGACTGTGTCAACAAAAGGGTGTATGAGTCCCATCAGCTCCATGAAGAACTTAAATAAGCAGCTCCAATAATGACCCCATCTCTGGTAATAGTTTATTAGTTAATGAACGAGCAAAAGGCGGGGAAGGAAGATGATCCTTGTTCTATGAGCATAGCTCTTTATAGGAAGTCCGTTTAATTTGGCAATGTCAGCGTTACACAGCCTGTATGAGCTATTTCAGACATGGCTTTGTGTTTACAGTATAGACTTTTATAATGTCTGTTAGGCTGGGCTTTACAAATGAGCTTTGTATGATTGCCTACTGTTATTTGCCCAGAGACTCCATTCTGGCTAGTGACTTCCATTTGTGAAATACAAGTCAGAGAAATGGAAAAAAAAGTCCCAACTTTTATATTGAGTTAGTTAACATAGACTTAAATGGGTTTTATTAGTGGATGCATATAAAACAGAAAGACCAGTAACCTCCCCAGAGAAATAAGCAAATAAGATAGCTCAGTCCCTAAAAGCTCTAATTTCTTTCTATATGAAGATTTATATCTATATACGTACATATATATATATGGTTCCATATATGTTTATACATCTGTCTATCTATCTTCCTATATTTCTTCCTAAGGGAAATTGTAGAAATTCATACAAGAACTTTGAAGCCTGTAGTTAGAATACGTGCATATATGGCACGTATATTTTATTGCTTGTATACTGGTTTTATTTACTTGCTCTTTCTGTGCTAATTACGAACACTCATTTTGATCTTAAAAGTAAAAAGGATGGATGAAGGTGAAAGAAAGGGGAGAGTGTTTGAATTCACAATTATGAGATCCAAATAGCGTTCCACAAGATAAAATGTCTCTGTAATCATATTTAACAAACTGTAATTCGCAGCTCAGCTGTATGCTACAATTTGCATCAGATTCACTGCCTACAATTCATAGTTTTTTTCAAGAAGACCTGCACGAAGTTTATAACAAATAAATTGTTTAAGTGGAAATATGTATGGATTCTCTACAAAGCATGAATTTCATGTTGTGAGAGGAATCAGGCCCAATATATGCTGTAATTGTGAGAGGTAATTATAAGATCTCCTTGAAAAGGACGTTTTTACAGATCTCGATTTGGCTTTCAGCATTTATGAATTTGAATTGACATCCTCAGCACAGTGCCAATTCCGCATGACTAGATTCATTCCACAAACGGAGTTTAAATGGCTGTGTATATACTGCTAAACTCACCGGCGCAGGGCTTCGTGCAAGCATCAAATTGTTAACCTGGTGTGGTTTTGGGAAGAAGGCAATTTTAGCTGTGTTGCGCCATTTGGCATCCTGACCAGAGAAATAAAATGGTCTGGTTTATTTGCTGGTATGGACAAAGGCAGGTCATTTTAGACTCAGGTTAGCTTTTAGCCGACTGGATCTGGGAGAGAAGAATCGCCACCCTGGTTTGCATGGAGTGAGGAACCAGGAATTTTTTCAGTCACGCAGGAGCAGAATCATTCTGCTGCGCCTGTCCTTGGCTGTCGGGGGAGCAGAAAGATCTCCACACTGCTTGAATCCCTCGGCCTCTAGATCACACGTCCGGGCCTATTTACCACCTGACTGAATTTACACTGTAAAGAGAACTTTCAGCCCACTCTTCCTGATACATTTTCTTTGAAAATCCATCCTCTTCCCAGTCAAAAGAAACGTAATTTTTTTTTCAGGCAGGGATTAAACCTCCACCTTGTTAGTTGAGAGTTTTACTGATTTCACAGAGAGGAAGCCTGAGAACTAGCTGAAGTAAGTCAGTGGCCAACGTGAGTGTGCTCTTGTAGTGAAGATGGCCACCTTATACTGGGACAGCAAGTGTGTAGCCAGCATGTCAAGAAAACTAATTGTCCTTCTCTCTTCTTCAGCACTGGTGAGACTGCATCAGGAGTACTGAGTCCACTTTTGGGCTCCCCAGTATGAGAGAGAGGTGCGTGTAGTGGAGCGATCGCAGTGGAGGCCACCAAGGTGGTCGAGGGCTGGAGCACATGGCCTGTGCGGACGGGCTGTGGGAGCTGGGGCTGTTCAGTATTAAGATCAGAGGATTTTGTTGAGGTCTTCAGCTACCTAAAGGGGGGATATAGAGAAGGCAGAGCCTGACTTTTCTCAGGGGAGTGCTGCAAAAAGACAAGGGGCCAAAGTCCCAAGTTGCAACAAGGAAAATGCTGTCTAGATAGAAAGGAAAAATAAAGTCACCATGAGAGTCATTAAACACTAGAACAGATTGCCCAGATCAGTTGTGGGTTCTCTGACCTCGGAGATGTTGAAAGCTCACGTAGACAAGGCCCTGAGTAATCTGTTCTCGTTGATTTTTCCCTGAACAGGGGTTGGACTAGATGGTCTCCAGAGGTCCCTTTCAAGCTAAAATGTTCAATGGTTCTGAGTTAGGACTAGACCTACCTTGTGCCTCCTCTATTTGTCTTCCACCATAACCACGGTATTTACAGCTAATTTCTGTTCAGATTAACTTTTGATTCTACCTCTCTATTTTAATGATGAAAAAGTTAGTTTTGGTAAGTTTTAAGTGTAATGCAGTATTTTGTAATGGGTGGCGTTAAAAAGTCTGTACTCTTTTAGCCACCTTGTGAATCCATCTTGTTTCAGCTCTGTGTGTAACAAATAATGTTACAGCAAGCAAAAATTGAGTTTAGTTTTGTTGAACTTTGCAATTTTTTGATGTGCTCAGCTTTTAGATGGGGAACAGTAAGCAGTGATATTCACTGGAACATATTATTCCAAAAGTTTGGAATATGTGTCTTGATTTGCGTACATTATCTGATTGATTACTTTTGCTCTAGGCCTCAGTATGTTCACCTCTAAAGAGGTAAGTGCTACTGAGTTGTTTGATTTAGCATTTGATTTTGCCTTGATGGGATTGCAAACATGCAATGTGTTCTTGCATACCACAATAATATTGACAGCCTACAACATATGCATTGCACGTAAAGGATTTTGAAAAGTTATTGTAGGTGATACTGTCTGTGGTAAAGTGTCATAAGCCACCTAATAATCTGATCATAACTGACATGGGAGATGCTTTTATAATATTTACAAAACCATGATAAAGTGGATTAATATGGCAGTTGCATTTTAAGCATCTAACTGAAATCTGTCTGAACAATTGTTAGCAGTGATGGTCGATTAAAGGAGACTCTTAATGGAAATCATAGAAGAACCCTGCAATTAAAAGAAGTGTGAAGGTATTATAGCAATTTTGGAAGTTGTTATAACAATTTTGGAGAAGTCTTTGCAGTGATTATATGTTTTCATAGATAGGTCATAGTGTCCCGTGTCTTTACATACTTAGGAATTTTAGTTTAGGAAAGAATGAAGCAGGTGACTTGTCATACTTGATTTATGCTATCAGTACACATTTCAGTGGATAACTGTGTATACATCTTTTGTAAAATAATGTTGGTTGACTTGTTTCCTTTGGCTTTGGAAAAAGATAGACTGATATTAGAATTGGGCTTTCATTCTCCTAGTTACCTGTGCTGTGGTGCTTGAATGTACTTCCAGTGCCAGTGTCTACTCAGTGCTATTTTAATTTGTTATTTAATGCCAGGTTAGTATTTTCAACTGGTGTTTGTATTGTAAAACCCACCACTATATTACTGTTGTTGTCAAAACTGAGTATCAGTCCCAAGCAGTGTTGGAGACACTGAAGGAACCTGAATAAACCTAATTACCGTTAGCTATGTAGTCACCACATCCCAAATGTGTACCCAGTTACATTACTTTTCATCAGCCCTCTCTTCTTCCTTCACTCCTCTCCACGCTCCAGAAGCATGTGTGTGATGAAGACGAAGGAAAAGCTGGCCTTTGTGCACAGCTTCAGTAACTAAGAAGCTCACTGATTACAGACACATCGTATCTCATGCTATAGTTATAGCCTTCCAGCTATTTAGTCAATGCGAATACTTACATCAGTAAAAGCAGAATTACTAGACCTTACTGGTGTGTAGAATATTCCACGAATTGGTGCAAAATGTAATCAGTACAAGTAGAGTCCAAACATGTATCAAAAAAAATCAGCTAGTGATCCTGATTTTTTTTTCCATTTAAAACTATAAATAAGCTGTAATTACATTAAGCACAAATAAATAAAATTCATATTGCAGAACTGGATCCAAATAACAAAACCAAAGCCTTCGGTCTTGTGACAATGCTCCAGAAATTCTCCTCTTCAGCCTACCACACTGGTAACAATTTCAGGTGCTGGCTAAAAGGGAGACCAGCACTTTCAGTGTGGTTGGTTGCTGCGTAGAATGGAAAGGTTTGTGAAGGTCTGATACATAGCTTTATATTCAGTAACGCTGATAAACGGCACATATGCAGAAGTGTTAGGTCAGAAGGTTTGAAGCATTTGTTGAGTAATCAAAATGTAGTAATTATACATGCAATTTGGTGTTTTTAACGGCTCCTGACTTGCCTACATCACATAGGACTTGGTTGGCGCCAGGTAGGCTTGGCAACAGCTCTGAAAGGTATGAGTCATGGGAATAGTTGGCAGATCCCAGAGATAGTAGTACATATCTGAGAAGAAAAAAGTTCTTGACCTCTTTCAAACAAAACAGAGGGAATGTAAAGATCAAAAGTTATAACAGTTCCAGCCCGTTTGCTATCCAGTTTTGGTATATTTTCAATTTCATGACTGATGGATTATCTGCTTGTTCAATGACCATCTGAATTGAAAGTAAAGATTATTAAAAATCAGCATACATTACTGACATCGCTAACGTAACTGTTGTCTTGCAATGTCATGGTGGGTTGTATTACCCATTGTGCATATCTCTAGCCAGTACAATATAACAATTTTGTTTTGGGATTTGCTTTAAATGGAAGATTTATAACTTTATTGTGGAGCAGACTGATGTACAGAGGCTGGAAGCTGCTATGCAACTGCCATTGGCAAAAGACAAAATTTTTCTCACCACGCTGCTACTGCTGTAGGCAATATAGGGATACCTGCTATGATTCACTTAGAAAATGTTATGAAACATAACCTTAGAAGATCTAGTCACAGATACCTACAAATGAAGTTGCAGGGACATGAAAAAATATTTCAGTCTTGTAACTTGTTTCAAAGCAGACGAAACAATAATTGAGCAAAAGAGATTTTAAAAAATCTATATCCAGAGCACTTGAATACAAAATTAAAATGTAGTAGTGCTTACCTCATCTATTTCTAATTCATGTTTACTTAACTATTTTCTAAATTTCTCTCACCCTAATATTGGGTCAGAAGCTTCCTTGAACTTACTGCCGTGTTAATTAACTCATTAAGAATTTGATGTGAGATTTATGCACTGTCATTTTACAGTCATTGCCTCACAACCAGCAATGAAAATATGATGTAGTAGAAAGGCTCATTTTTAAAATTTTGTATCCATGGGACAGAGTGTGGTCAACCAGATTTTGTATAAAATTTTGGATACAAATTGTGACTCTGTGAAGAAAGAGCTTGATTTCAGAGTTTTGGAAAAACACATTGCCAGAATGAGTACAAAAAACTACTTACTTTTGTAGTCCTACAGTACTGAGGCTTCAATAGACTAAAGATATGTTAGTTTTTTATATTCCCTTCTGATATTCAGTTTGTATTATTGGGTCATGGCTGCTTCAATTTACCTCTTTCCATATGAATTTCTTAAGTTTTCACGTAAGTAGAAGAAAATATCTATTAAATATCCTTTAGGTTAGGTGCAGATTTATTATAACTGAAACATTAAAAAAGGCCATCCTATGCAAATGTGTATGAATGTGTATGAAGATATTGTGCCCTCAGTTTTTAAATAGAGACCCCTTTGGTTAATGGGGAGCTTTGCTTTAGAATTATTGGTATAATATAGCTCACTCAGGTCCACTTAATCGATTTGGCCATGATAACTGAACTTATTTTTTTCATGAATTTTCTTTATTGTTTTGAAAAATGTATGAAGAATGCATTTGGTGCTTTGCATATGTGGTGCTTTCTATATATACTACAAAATGGTGACAGGGTAATGATAAATTTGCTTCTGGCATTGAAGGGCTGTATCTTGAGGTGACTTTTCTTCTTTGGTCCTTTATTCACATAATGCCATTAGTATTGTTTGTTACAATGTAGGATATTTGTAACAGGAAACATCTGTGGAGCGGTAATAAAGAATAGTTTTCATAAAGCAGTTTTACATTATCCTTCTACCAGTATCTGATAACAGTCACATTTATCTGGGTGTAGGAACGTTCTGACAGGTGTAAGGGATAACTGATTGATATAAACTCACTACTGCATGAAAATGAACCTTTTGATAAAGACATCTTAGTTAGAACTGATAAGTAAAGTACAGAGAACATAACTGTCTGCTATTATGTATCATTTTATTACCTTTATGTTGATCTTGATCTTTTAAATGGATAGTAAAGCATTGACAAAAGATGACTGAATATAGACATTTGTATAATGTACCTTTAGCGGGAGCATAATCTTTAGATCAAGGACAACTTAACAGGCAAAGGGCTCATAATTCATTAAAATAGAGACACTATCTAGTTCATAACATGGAAAACTTAAACAATGCGGTATTCTAAGGATTCAAAATTAATACTTTTTCTTTATAACTCTATTTAAATTTTGATGGATTGAGAGGCAGATGAAAGCGTTAGCTAAAAATTAAGAATAGTTAAGAAATGTATTTCCTGTTTTATGAGTTCCCAGAGCTTTTGTGGGCATATCCATGTCAACATCTCTCTGATACTAAGTTTTGAGCAGATGGATGCCATGAAAATTATTACTTCATTTAATAAGATAGAAATAAAAGTGTTTCTCCACTTATGTGTTTTCTGTGAACATGTTCTGCCTCTAATTATTAATAATGCAGTATTCTGGTATTTTAAAGAAGAAAATAAATGAAAATCTATAATGAACTGAAATCTTATAGAATCTAGAGACTGTTGGCTTGATTATGCAATACCATCTTACATCAGCATGTTGCTGGAGTCATGGAATAAACATCAGGAACTTTAATATTTTGACACGCATTGATTTAATTTCATATGGAAAGAGGGTCAATAAAAATAGCTAAGAAAATTCTGTATGCTTTAAGTAGAGTCTTT
>WAAD01016236.1:0-16911 GCA_013389945.1 Fregata magnificens
TTTTTTTTTTTTGTTAAGTGAGGAGACATGAAGAAAGGGAGAGTTTAATTCCTGCTATATAGGCAGTTCATAGGAGGTCACCTTATCTCTGCGATATTATATGGCTCTGGTTTGGTCGAACTTTTCAGGCATCTTTATGGTAAAGGAAACAATTTGGCCATTACTAAAGGCCACTTAGCTGACAGCTCAGGGTCTCAGGACTTGTCTGCATTGTCTTAGTTTGAGCCAATTTTGGCCTTTAAAACAAAAAAGAATTGTGATAGCAATCGTCTGGTGGCCAGCTAACTATTGTCTAAACTTGTTTCAGATTTCCTTTGGTTTATAGTGATGACGAGTAGTTATTCAGGGTGGATTGAGTTGCCTATGTTTCTAGTATAAAAAGAGGTGCGGAAGAGAGCACGCACACAGGACGGTAACAGAGGTGCAGGGGTACTGACAGAAATCACAGCTGTAATTCACAGGTCGCTACAGGGGTGCAGCCTCTCATTGTTCATGTCAAACCTGCTCTAGAACAAAAACTAAATGGTTGGGAACCGATGACAAGAGCAAGCACCTAAGCTGCGTTAAGAAAACTTACAAAAATAAAACCCAAGCAGACCCAAGCCCATGGAGGAAGGAACTATCAGCGTCTTTCTTCTCCCAGCAAAGGGAAGGAAGAAACTCCCTGCAACAGGACCACACGCCTCCCAGTGATGACCTCAGGATGCTGATAGCTCATCCTGAGCTCCTCTACCTTTCTCCTTCAGGAAGGCTGAAGCTACCAGTCTTTGGACCCAGGGGGGCTGAACACACCAGCAGAGAAAAAGGGGCTTCTAGAAAGGATATTTTATTTCCTTTGAAAAGCGATTTAACTGAACTATTAAAACTTTTCTGTGTTAATTTGGATCATGAATGTATATTATAATAACTAAAAATTCAGACTATTAAATCATGAACTGAAGCAACAATAATTTCCTAGTTCCACTTACGACTGTGCTCCTCTTTTGCCCATACAAGATTTTTGAGTATAATAAGCATGATGACTATATACACACACAAAAAGCAAACACCAAACCAAACAGAGCTCAGAACCATGTATTTAAAAGATGTGCATCATCCTAATCGACAGGAAATATTAGAGAATTTAAAATGTGTGATCACCTATAATTCCTAATAGATCACAAGTGTATTTACCCTGTCAAAAATTTGCAGAAATATTTTTGCTCATTTCTAACGTGAAGGTTGTTTTACCTGTAAACAAAAAGTGACATAAAGCACTAGCAATATCATGAAGTCACTGCAATATGTCCTAGAAGAGTTGAATGTGTTTTCATGATTAAATCTTTTCAACCAGAAAGTGGTTTGTGTTTTGTACAAAGTATTTAACTGAATACAGAGAAACTGTGATGAATTTCCAAAGATATGAAATACTAATTTATAGAAGTGTACTTTAATTTTGTGGAAACACATATATTCCATCTATGCTTCAGAGAAAGAGAAGCTTTGTGAGGACTTTTTCTTTCTTTTTTTATTAGACTTACTGAGTGATAGTTACGCAAAGAGACTATAGGCAAGCTTTTTGGGCATACAAGTCCTTCTTTAGATCTAAAATAAAAACAGTAAACTCAAGGTTGAGAATAATTCTGTTAATTATTTAGCCAATTTGAAAGAAAATTGTGGTTGTTACCAGAAGAGCAGAAGGTAATGCCAGCAAGTGAAGCAGTAATAAGTTCAGTAGGTCTGGTGGGACAGAGAGGTCAGGCAGAGGTGCCACCTGGAGAAAAAGACTAGATACCAGGAAGCCAGTATCTCAATGATTTTTAATGTCAAGTACAGCTGTGAATGTTAGTTATGAATATACTTTTTTTTTTTGTAGTTATTCCTTAAGGATCAGGGCTGAAAGATCAGAAATGCAGTCTTCCTTCCTGAGATACTGTTCTTCTGCTGGTAAGCGGACACATTTTACCTACATAAATTATTTATAGAAGTTCATGCTAGTGGCTATCTGATTTTGTCCACAGAGTCTCCATAGGGGCTTTTGGTGCCGTATAGGAAACTGCATTTCTGATAGCTTTGTTGTGAGGCACATTTAATGCTTGGAAACGTACACTAGAGGTTTTACATATTTTCAGCTAGCTCAGGCTGGTATCACTTGGTGCACATTCACCTCTGAAGGTGAGCTTAAACGAGGTTAGTAAGTCACTTCAAGGCCAGGAGTAGGGCTCCCGGGAATAACTGAGATGTGATCTGCCACAAAACTTGCAATAGTTTCATAGTTTTCTGTAAAGGTTCCAGCACAATGAGAGCTATGGAGTTTTCTTGGTGTATAGCTATCTTGTCAAATCAAGTGATCTACTTGCCAATAGGAGGATCCTTATTGCAGAGGGTCATGCAGATGTCACGAGTACTTTCAGGGGGATGAAAAGAAAAAAAAAAAGGCAAAAAAAAAATAAAAACCACCACCTTTTAATCACCATTTGGCTCCATGCCAAGGATTCTTGATACATTTCAAATAACTGCCCGTTTTGTTACGGTAAATATATTGGTCTTACATAAAGTAGATGGTGTTCTTTCTGCTTTATGAGACACACCCATACCAGTTTGGAAACTTTCCAGAGACAATTGAAGGCGGTTCAGTTACTGAATTGACGTGCTTCTAAATTGCTCTAAAATTAAATTGCTCTAAAATTAAATTGTTCTAAATTTAAATTGTTCTAAATTTAAATTGTTCTACAATTGTTCTAAATTGAAATCACAAATCTATTTCAGAATCTGATGATTTGGTAAATGATTTTAAAATAAAACAGATCCAAAAAATCCCACACCCCACTCCGCCTTACTGTTTTAAAAATATTCCAAAATGAAAAGCATTTTAAACAGAGGAGACTTTCTCTTTGAAAATGGTTAAAAAGTTCCTATGTTGACAGTGGTTTTCTTTTTTAAATCAGAAGATTCAAAGTTTACACTTTTTCATTAGCATCTCCAGCAAAAGCTTTGTCAGAAATTCTCCTAACAATCCGATCAGTAGCATACATGGCAATCATCATCACCCTATGTTTAATTGGGACACATACAAGAGTCATAGCTGTTTCCATGAGAGTTTCAAGCTAAATTACGTTTTTGATTGAGTTACTTCAGTGGCAAATCTCCATCAGTCAGTTATATATTGCATGCTGTGTTATCCCTTTCAGAAAAGCAAAAACTGCATTCAGGATTATTATAGCTCTCTACCAGACAGGTTTTTGTATGAATTCACTACATAGTTTCCATTTGAATATTCCCCATCATTAAAAAAAAAACCAAACCACCACAACTCAGTAGTGTCCATTATTTAAAGTATTATGGTAACTGTTACTCTTTTTAATAAATAGTTTGCTGAAGTATACTTCAGTATATACTGAAGTATTGCACAAATAAATATTTTTTTTTTTAATCCTTACACCAGGGCTAGCTATCTATGTTAGTTTAGAAGTAAGAATTCTGCTGAAATGAGATGAAAGAAGATTGGATTACAAGTCCCGTTGCAAAAGAACCAAATATGTATATATCAAAAAAGTGTTAAAAAGCTGAACTTTAATATAAAGTAAGCAGTATCAGTACATTTACCATACAAATATACTCCTAAATCCATTCTTTGGTGAACAGTTACAGACAGAAAAAGATCCATATCAAGTTAATGAACTCTACTCTGCTGACTTACAGAACAGAATATAAAACAGAGGAATCTACATATATTATTTCAAACTGCTTATTAGATAGACTTATCTATAATATATATATAAGGCACAAATTACATTAAAATAACGTTTACAGAATTGCAAAGAAAAAGTTTCACAAGTTAGAAAATTGGGGGGAGGCAGAATCAAGGTTGCCTGCGTAACCTCAACTCGCCCCTTCTGCTTAGGCAATATTTTGCGACCTTTAGTTAAATCATCTTATGACATAGCAGATGTAGGAAGTCAATGCAGAACAACAATGCTAGGAAGCTAGGAGAAATGGAGCAAGGATAGACTGCTGACGCTCACCCATAAGCTGGTACAAGCATGATGCCATAGTGCAGTCCTGAAGCAAGCAGAAAATACTGCTGCTTCATTAAATCCCAGACCTAGGGGATGTAAGCAAGAGGAATTTGTGGTTTGTAGTTCCCAAAGTACAATGTAATTAGGTTCAATCTAACCTGCTTAATGTTGTATGTGATTCATTGCCACAGTCTAGGTTGAACAAAAACCAAAAGTCCCAGAACTGTGGTGATAAATCAGTGCCTAAAAGGTAGGGGGCTTAGAAACACAAAGCAGAGGCTTCAAAGAGCTGATAAATTCTTTTTGAGGAGCATGGCCACCAATTTGCTGAGAGGGAAAGCTAATGGGACTGGGCAAAAGGGCTGTAAATTAGGAAGAAAGAATAAGGTGTTCATCAAGGATACAGGAAGAAACAGAAAGAAAAGCAGCTAGTACACAAGGAAATCAGCAAGAAAGATGTATCAATAGAAAGGAGAATAGAGGACACCAAACTGGGATTTAGCAGGCAGGTAACTTAGGGTGTTACTAGAGAATGGCAAGGGACATAAAAGCAAAACTGAGTGAAATGAAATAAAAGAAGTACACATGAGGCCATACGATATCTCTGTTCCAGTGACGTGAGATGTTCTGTTTGGGAAAGTAACACAAAAACCCAGAAAATCTTACTGTGGGATAAAAATAAGTAATTGAAATGTCAGTGGAGGAACTCATGGCCCATGAGATGGATGAAGAGGAGTGACTGCTACATGTGTACAACCAGGAAGCAACCCCTACTCCAGGGTAGCCATGGAAGTAGGAAGGAAAATGATTTTTTTAATCTCTGGGTAAAAAGAAAAGCAGGCAGAGAAAGAAAGGCAGTTTTCTATGAAGTTTACCAGCAAAACATATATGAGATGAAGTCCTGAGGTAGACAGCACATACTGAAATTAGTTGAAGAATCATTAAAAGCCATACTAATCTTAACAGAGAAATTACCTTAGAAATAGAAATACACAGAGCAGAACCAACTATTCTCTCATTCATTCAGCAGGTATGTTTCCTATAGATGGAGCAGGGAAAGTCAGGATCCTAGAAAAGAGATTCATAAAGCAAACTGTGCTAAAGAAGGATCTAATCAGAAGAACTCATAGGAAAACTCAAGGAAAAATTCTTTAAATGTTCTCCCTCTCCATTTACAGATACCTCTCACCAATGACCAGGACAATATCAGCCTAGTCATGCCTTGCAGCTAGAACTAAAAACTAAGATGCTTCCTTTTTTTCTTTTTATTTTTTAATTATTTTTAAATACCAGAATTACAAAAAGAGGAGGAAGTCTCTTTTCACTGGTATCACCCTTACCTCATGTTTGCTGAGGAGGTAGCTAGTGCCCATCTCCCATAAGTGCCCTGTAGAGAGGGGCAAAGCTCATCAGAGAGCCAACGGGAATCCTAAATCACATTCTTCTGGGGGAGTTTCCCCTCTGTAAGACAGGTGAAACAGTGTTTCTGACTAATTTAATAATGAATATTAATCTGTAGAAGATAAAACTGCTTTAAAAGAAAGCTTTCTGAGGTTCCAATATAGTGATTAAAAACCAAAAGTAAAAACAAAAGCCCCAAGCTGAGGGAATCTTTAGCTTTTTTTGACCTGGAGGTGTAAGGAATTCAAACAAGGCAGCTTCTCCAATTAATTCAGTCAGGTCCCTTCCTGGGATTTGAATCGCCACTCTGTTTCCCTACACAGGAAATGCAGACACGTAGCTCTGAGGTTTGGATTCCTTTCTGGAGACTGGATCCCTGAAAATCATCCAGTGGGGTGCTTACTTTTTAAATACCAAAACTCTGCAGTTTGCTAAGTCTATCCCAGCTGTGTCTTCAGCTGCAAGTGATTTCAGTAAGACAGGCAGGCATTCAATGAAATTTTCAAGGTATTGCAGAAGCTTCAGAGGACAAGAACCAAAACCTAAAAATCTTTCTTAAAAGACGTAGAACATGTAAATCCACCAAACTTCCCACTGAAGTTACTAGAATCAAGTGAGGCAGCATCTACACGACTAGAATAGAATAGGCTAGAATAGACTATTTCAGTTGGAAGGGACCTACAACAATCATCTGGTCCAACTGCCTGACCAATTCAGGGCTGACCAAAAGTTAAAGCATGTTATTAAGGGCATTGTCCAAATGCCTCTTAAACAGTGACAGGCTTGGGGCATCGACCACCTCTCTAGGAAGCCTGTTCCAGTGTTTGACCACCCTCTCAGTAAACAAATGCTTTGTAAAGTCCAATCTAAACCTCCCCTGGCACAGCTTTGAACCATTCCCATGCATCCTATCACTGGATACCAGGGAGAAGAGATCAGCACCTCCCTCTCCACTTCCCCTCCTCAGGAAGCTGTAGAGAGCCATGAGGTCACCCCTCAGCCTCCTTTTCTACAAACTAGACAAGCCCAAAGTCCTCAGCCGCTCCTCATAGGACATTCCTTCCAGCCCTTTCACCACCTTTGTTGCCCTCCTCTGGATGCATTCAAGGACCCTCACATCTTTCTTAAATTGTGGGGCCCAGAACTGCACACAGTACTCAAGGTGAAGCCGCACCAATGCTGAATACAGTGGGATAGTCACCCCTTTTGATGGGTTAGTTACGCTGTGTTTGATGCACCCCAGGATGCGGTTTGCCCGCTTGGCTGCCAGGGCGCACTGCTGACTCATATTGAGCCTGCTGTCAACCAGCACCCCCAGATCCCTTTCTGCAGGGCTGCTCTCCAACCACTCCTCTCCCAATTTATACTTGTGCCCGGTGTTACTGTCCTAGGTGCAGAATCCAGCATTTTGACTTGGTAAATGTCATCCCATTAATCATAGCACAATGCTCCAATCTATCTAGATCCCTCTGCAAGGCCTCCTGTCCCTCAAGAGAGTCAACAGCACCTCCCAGTTTGGTATCATCAGCAAACTTGTTAACGGTGCATTCAACTGCTGTATCCAGATAGTTGATAAATATATTCGACAGAACTGGGCCTAGAAGTGAACCCTGAGGAACACTGCTGGTGACCAGTCGCCAGCCAGATATAGCCCCTTCAGCCAGTTCTTCACCTGGCGCACCGTAAACCCACTCATCCCACAGTTGGACAACTTGTCCAGAAGGATGCTGTGAGGGATAATATCAAAAGCCTTACTAAAATCCAGAAAAACTACATCCACAGCCTTCCCTTTATCCACTAGGTGGGAACTGTTGCACAGCACCATCAGTAAGGAACTGTTGGGGTGATCAGGACAGGAACACAACTACAACACAGGTTGCTGAGAAACCGCAAGTGATTTGATGACATTTTTGATGTCTTTTAATGTGTTCCTCAGTCAGCAAATTCTTTACCTTATATATAAACTACAGAGATTTCATTAAGACCATCTGATGAAAAAATATATTCTAAGAAAAAGAAGAATCTTTAAATAGAGAGTGGTTGTACCAAAAATACCCCCAATATCATATCAAAACACTGCTGAGCTGGATCAGCAGATCAAATAACATCTACTGGTATAGCAAGCTGAACACCTGCTTCCAAACCAGAAAGGCGCTTTGACCAATGCGATACACCGATTGTAAGTTTGCCATACGTTTCCAGGAAGAATTTTATTTCAAGAGAAAGCATTGCAAGAAAAAGGGATAACCATATCAGAGACTATTTTTGGAAGCACCTGTTGTCTTAAAGACTAAATTTTTACATTGCTTCTATAAGATATCAGAGTTAATCAGCTTAAAGACCCAAGTGTTTGATGTTACCAAGTTCCAACAAGTACAGATGTCACTGCAACATTTTCATGTTTGAATAAAGAGATACCCAGAAAGAAGGGTCTTTTGTGGAAATAAGAAGGGAATTTTGGTTTTCTTTCCCTCTCACTGGCTAAAATTTTGAAGATTTACATAGTTTAGAAGCTGAGGGCCACCTACACTGAATCCACAATATATTTTTAATGATGCTTTAATGTAGGGATAGAAAATCACTTACTCATATCTGTAATTGGTATAAGCAGATCCTTTTCACAGAATTTACGGTTCAAATGTGTTCTGGAGTAGAAGGAAATTCTTCAGATTGATTTGTACAGTCCTGCCACCTGCAAGATCTGTAAGTGAAATCTAGTTACATAGGCCCACAAATACCTCCTGATCTCATAAAAGCTGCCCTTCCTAAAGGCAAAATTCTCTTGAAGGATCACATTTTTATTCTGTCTTGTTCCCAAATCTACGCAACTTCTTCACATAGCTAGAATATTTTCCATCTACAAGCATTTCCCATCAGAAATTCATCTTTATTCCTCTGAAAATATATATTTATTCCAGGCTATGAAGCCTTTCTAAAAACATCTTGCAGTCTGAGATTTCCTTGGCTCTGTTTGCATTGCGCTTACTTTTCTCTCTTCTCTGCAATCAGACATAATCTTCATTTTCAAGTTAACGGCATCAATTAACAGTTTTGAATTACATCTCTTTTTTGTGACAGAATTCCCTTTTAAAATGCCCCTGTACAGTAACCTGGTCACAGCCGTATGTGAACTCAGGAAAGGCTGTGACCTCTTGCAGTTCTCCCTTATCATGACCTCCTTAATTGCACATATTAGGAGACACCAATGAGTCAATGGCCATCAATCTCTTTATTCTGTTCAACTTTTAAGGTCTTATTTCAGAGTGGACAAGACACCAGTTCAGAGAGTTCATTTTTGCTCCTAGATCAATGACACTTAAACATATTAAATACTTTCAAAAACACGCAGCAATCTGACATCCCATCACACTGACCATGAAAAATATTATTGCGTTACCTCTTGTATGTAATGTCTGTGTAGAACAACTGACAGAATATATGTATTTTTGATATATGAACCTCAGTAAACCCAGCCTATTAATAAAAGAAGATCAATAATGTTCTCACTGTTTGGGGGTCACACTCTGATAATGGTTCTCATAAAATAAGAAAAAAGAAAAATACATGAGCTGCAGGTTGTTCCACCGGATACATGGCTCTATCTCAACTAGTATTTTGACCAAAATCCAAGCACTGGCAGACTGCATTTCATCTGTTCCTACTCTCCTATCAGTTCTCCTTATTGCTGTCTATTTCCTTGCACGTTTATTAGGCTGAGTTTTCTCAAGAACAGACTGTAGTAGAGCAGAACATTTACCAAGTGTACTGGTTTCTAAAATGCGTCCTACATGAAGAATCACACACCAGAAGACTAAAAATTGGTGAAAATGACCTTACAAATCAGTCTAAGGTTTAGCCAACTGTTCTGGAGCAGCAATGCCTCCAGAAGTTCGGTAACTTACCTGGCTAGCTCTAATTTATTTTTCTTTTAATAGGGAAGGGAGGTGCTGCATCTGTAGGGAGATTCAATAATTATTTCTTCTTATCAGGCCTGAAGTTCTGCTACTTAGTACATCATGTCTTCCTGAAATTTTTTATGTAACTGCAGAATTCACACTGCTTCTTAAGTTGCAAAACTAAGAAAAAAAAAAGAAAAAATTCATAGGATTTCTTGTTTTGTTTTGGAAGGGGTTTTGTGCACAGGACTTGCCTATTTAAATTGGGATCAATTTCCTGGCTTGTGGAGCTCCAGTATTGACATGTGGCTTTATAAAAATGGTAATGTCTCAGTTCCCAAATCCCCTCACTGGATTATGTCATATATATTTTCTTAAGCTACTAATAACTTATCACCTTTTCTAATACGCATAAATATACAGAAAGCATGTGTAAACATTGAACTCGATGAGATTTTCATGTTATGTATGTTTTCAACAAGAGTTCTTACCTAATCTGTTGCATTTCCTTGATCTGGACTGAGGACGTGACTAGTTATAATGAAGAATATTTTGGTTTACACTGCCTTTTTTTATTAGGAAGATGTACAAGAAACAAGTATTCTAACCTTTTCAGTAACTTTGATTTAAAGTTGTTGAGTTTTTCTACTCCTTTTTGACCATGGCACTATTAATCTAAAGGCTAAGTATACTTGTTAGCATTAAATGAAGTACAAAGTCCAAATTTATGCTTGATATCCTTAAATGGGTAGTAATGAGAATTATTATTTGATGCCTACCACAGACTCTAACAGAAGTTGACAACTATAAATTACAATAAATGACAATTATAAAAACAGATGTTACCATAAAGAGCCCAACCCGTACTCTGTAGCTTCTATAAACTCCAGCTACAGCACAGATTCAAGGAATGCAATGAAATCCTAAAAACACCGAAAAACTTATGGAAGTTCCCTTTACAAGTGATGCTCAAAGTCACAGTAAGGACACAATTATTTCAGTGTCCATTTTGAAGTAAAAGGCTCATCGGTTTTGCCAGGACTTCAGTCTTGATATCCCATTTGTTATTAGCGAAGGAGGGCTTAAATGTTTCAAGAAAGACATGTAGCATAAGACAGCATGTCCGATTCTAATGATTTCACTGCAGTTTGCAGGCAAAATAATCTCAAAATTAATGGTAAAGAAATAATTGCTAGAAAAGCAGAATTAATGACCAAAACAAAGCTGAGCTCACTGGTGACTCTAGCCTTCCAAAATACTGTGCTTATCTCCTGGAGTAAAGGCATTTAGTTTGCAAGTAAAAGAAGAGGAGACTTTGGCTGTTTTGATAAGTTTCAGTCATGCATACTTGGACTCTTTAGTAACATGTATGGTTTTAGTGAGCATCACTTCAAGGATGTCAACAACAAAAATTTGAAAAATTAGGAAAAAATCTTAGAATCCTGGAAAGTTACAAATCCTGAAATACTAGTTTTTAAATAACATCCCTTTCCAGCCAAACCTTACTAAAGGAGTCCTACTAGGCTTTTTGTGTTTTTAACAGTGCCAAGGGTGCAAAGAGAAATTTTAATGCCAAACAGTAGAAAACAAAGATATGAAGCTCCTTCTATTCACATACTTCACATGTTGGCCTTTATTTTCAGGCATAGAGCTTTTATTTAACCCTAAATCTTATAGTAGATTTTTAACATATCAGGCAGTATAGCTTAAGAGATTGCTTTGGATGAACAATGTAAGTTATAGCTTAACAATATTAGAGTAAAAATCATAGACAATGTATAGCAACATAGCAACACCGAGCCGGCATAAGAAGAGCAAAAAATATCAGCTCTTACAAGATTCAAAGCAAAGACATGAGCCATGAGCTTTCCATAAGCAAAACTTGAAAAACAATCTTAATCTTGCAGAGCCAATATTAATTTCTCTAATACTGAGTTGGATAACTTCATATTAATAACAGCCACAATTCTTTGCCCTACATAGCTTACTGTGTAACTATACATAATATACAATCGCTTGGTACTTGTTAAGAAAAAGTTAGATTAGTAGTAGTAAGAAAAGGACTTTCTTCTGGGACATAACATTTGTTCATCCTGCTATTTTTACCTGCAGATTTAGTTTCAATCTCTTCTTGTAGGAAACCAGGAAAATTTGGATTTTTGATCTCTGATTAGCAGAATTCAGCTCAATATATATGGTTTTTTGCATATATTTTCAATCTTTCAAGGAATGGTCTTAGAGACGACTGTTGAGCAAAACTGTCCTGCACTTCACATTGCTTGGATACCATCAGCTTTCACCTCTCCTCTCTCTTCCAAATATGTGTTGGGAGTTGCATGGTGTATTACTCACTAAATTATATCATGGCATAACAATAGTAATTAAAATTTTTTTTAAAATCAGTTGGTAAAAATGTTCCTCTTTCTTAAATTCTTATTTTTTTCCAAAATGGTTCTGAAAACTAAATATTTTATTTCAGTTTCCTCTGCAGGAAAATTTTGTAAGAAGTTGTTGGGTGATCTTCTTGGCACTAAACAATTATTATAGTCTTTTTTAAGATACAGTTCATCTGTGTATCGAGTCCACTGCAACTTAATTTACCCTTAGAGACTTTGAGTCTCTATATTTTATAAATAGGAAATGGGCAGTAAGGTGCCTTGATGCAAAAATTTAGACCAAATGCAGACTAAGTCAAATCCTTCTCTATCCCAGAGTGGAGAGCTAGCAACTCTTCCTCCTTATATTATCATATATGCATTCTCTGTGAAGATAGCAGGGGAGCACAGAGGTCCTATCTCACCAGGTAAAACCAAGTGGTTTTGCCCAAAGGCAGATTTCAGACATACTTTCTATCTATCTACCTGTAAAACTACTACACAGGTGGGCCAAGGGACCTGTGACCCTAAAATATTAACAAAGATTGAAGAGTATTTCAGTGCTAACGAGCAAGTAATACATAAACTTAATTCATAGTGAATATAGGTGCTCGCAAAGGGGTAACGAAGGGGCTGTTGTAACTCAGCTGTTCATCCCTGCCCCATGGTTCTGCCATTGTCCCCTGAGATGGAACTTGGTGATTGACAGTGGTCCTATTAAGCTTCCATGCAAAGCAAACAGGCCTAGACAAGCGATTGTCTTGCATCGTCTGGCTATTATTGCATTGTCCAGCTGCTCTAGACACAGCTTTGCTACACTGCAATAACTGAAGTAGAAGACTTATGGATCTATAGCGAAGAAAGCTTTATTATAATTGTGTAATCAGTGGCAATGAGGGCCATGGGATAGATGACTCACTAATCTCTTAACAAAAGATTTATATCTCAACCACAACCATGAGCAATGTATTTCAAATGATTTGTTAGAAGTGTGAAAAATGACAGTAACTAACTAATAAGAAGTATAACCCTGAAAGTGCTCTAATAGTTGCCATTAACATATATCTGGCATACAATTGCAGGTAGCCACAGGGGACATACGTGGCCAGTAGAGCGAGCACATAAAGACATAACCACGTATAGAAAAAGGAAAGCATTTCTCACCTCTGCACGAGCATTGGAGTGGAAGCACCTTTGTCAGTAAAGCATAAAATAAGCCTCTGATCAAGGGGTATAGTACAGAAACCGTCCCCAAATGGCACTGTTAGTGTCTTGTTGCTCAGTTCTTCTCCCAACAGAGGACCAAGCAACAGGAGATGATGACAGCTTGTATTGTTTATCTACCTATTACCAAGTTTGGTTTCACTTCATAACAAACTCGTTCATAAATTCCATTATTATAATGTATCAATACAATGTATTACTACAAAGGTATTATTTCAGTGATACGACTCAGAGCGCTTTGGTAAATAATAATTTCTTCACAACAGAACCTCACCTACCCTAATCTAGAGGTTAGCATACCAAATCCTGTCATTATCTGTAATAGGTACAAGATACAGATCAAGCTACACTCTGAAAGGAACTGCAAACGCCGTTAGTCAGTTATGTTTCAGTCAAAGGATGGAGAAACAGCAACTACCAGATGAAAACACGTGGAACAGCTATGTTAATCTGTATGTTGCAACGTTCAAATCACACAGAACAATTACTGTTTTACCAAAATTGCCAAATTGCTTTAAATTCTGTCACAAAAAATTCGTTGCATCGCAGGCTTACCTACGTAAGAAATGACTGGTTTCAGGATGTTCCTTGAGTTGCATGGACCTGCAACGCACCTTTAAATATTCAGCATAGGCATATCAATACAGGTTCATAAAACTGAGGCCTAAAATAGCAATGCTGATAAGCCTTAAAAAAAATATAATAATTTTTTTTAATCATGTTTACCTTTCCAAACAAAGTCTGTGAAGGCATATGTTTGTTCTTTATAAATAATTTAGGAGACTNCTGGCACTTTCATTATGAAATCTCTGCGCTCAGCTTTAGAATGAAAAACTTCAGCATATTTTGTGTCAGACATGCGAAACTTTTTTTTTTTTCCACTGCCTGAAACACTGGCCCTCACTCTTTTCGGGATATACAGGTACCATATTTTCCACAGTTTGGTTTGGTTTATGTTCACATCATCAAATAACTGTCCTTCAGATAAAATTTTGCCACTGGTTATGTCATTTGTGAAGGAGTATCTTCATCTGCCAGGAAACGCTGAATTCATACACCCGATATCCAGTAAGGTTGCTTGATGTGGCTGCTATGTCAATACCTCTCTTTACACTGATTACATTATTCCAGTGTTCTACGTCATAGTTGCAAGCAGCAAGTCCCTTGGAAACTAGCTGAAAGAAATGTTAATTTATTTAGTTGGGTCTTTTCACAGTGCATTACTCATGGGTGTTGTAGAGGGTGTGATGCTTAAAAATATAAGTATCTATATGTATATATCAAGTGCTGACTAATCTTTAACACATTTTCAGCCCAAAGTTTATGCCAACAGTTAACTGGGATCATAATCACGTGCCCAAACACATCTTCATAAGTATATTACATTTGTCAGCAGACCCTAAGGAAGTAATAAAGTACCTGAAAGTAGTCATGTTTCCTTTCATTGGCTCCTAAATACTGTCTACTATTGAATTTTCTGCTGTGCGCTTCCTTCTCTCCTTCTTCTTTTCAGTCTCCAGAAGAAAATTAAGGAAAACCTAGTTTCTGGACTGCAAATTCCTTTCTCTTTTGAACTTCTCCAATTTGTCCGTCAGCCACGTAAGTTCTCAGCTGGATGCTAAATATCAGCGTACATACAGGGAACTCTTCACTATAAAAAAAACGTTGCTTAAAGTCAACAAGGTGTGATTCAGATAACTTTCAGTATAACGGAGGTTCAGCCTATTTAAGTGAAAAGTGGACTTTATTAGGTGGCTAGAAAGGGTGACCAGCATCACAGCATTAGTCAGTGATGCCTAGCCTGAAAAGTGCAATTCTTGTTCTTTCAGAGAATCCACACAGCTTCTTGTGAATGAAAGTCTAAGTCTCATTGAAGAATGGCCTTATTTTTCCGGTATTTTTGAAAATAGTGCTCACAATATTTGCATTATTCTTCAGAAAAGTTCCTACTCAATTGAGTCATCTCATATTTGGACCCTCCAGCCGCCATTTGGTAATATTGTAAAGTAAATATGTGTTGAAGAAAAGGTTCACCAAGTCATTTCCTTGGTAACATACTTCCTAATGAATCCTTTCATATAATCGTGCATATCTTTATAAATGTACCCTGAGCAATAAACCATGATTGAAATTAAGTAAAATACACTCTTAAGGTTGATTTAATCTCTTTTACCAAGTAACCATTAAAATGAAAATTCTCTCATAGGATGCTCAAGTCAAAGTGAGGAACATGATAATAAACATTGGGTAATAAAAATAAATTAAAAATCAAAGCTTTATGATATATTTTCCTATCAAAATGAAAGTGACAAATTGAAAACAATGATGCTCATCCACAGTTACAATAGAACATCTCAGAATTTGATTTACAATTAGTGGCATCTTGAAAATGAGCCATCATTTTACATTTAAAACCACTACCACTCAATCCGTCAAGTATTAAAATCTTGATGTTGATTAACGGCATTCTCTCACGCTGTTTCTCTCAACAAGGCTTCACAGAAACCAAAGCAATATTATTCAGTATGAAACTAGCATGTTGTAAGGTTGCACACCTCCTCCACGGCCAGTTTAGTCGCTATCACCGTGTTCATAAGGAGCAGGTATTGGGTAGTTTGAGGAATTTTAGTATTTTCACTGGGATACGAGTATAGGACGTACACTTTGGTGGCTTTCAATGTTATATTGGCACAGGCTTCAAGCACCTGGAGCAAGTAGGCTGAATGCAAACACTGACTGCAAGAAGCAGATTTCCAGCTGTGATGCTCTTACCTAACAAGCTGCGGTGACCGAGCAGCACCATTCTGTTTTCCTATGGAAGCATCGTTATAAAAAAAAAGGGCTCGGGAACTACTAAGATCCATTGGAGTTTGTACCCCTTGTGGAAGATGAAGGTATAAGGCCTGGTAGCATAGAGGGTGGTCTAAGCAATTTCCCTAGTGGCATTTCAGCTTTATTCCTACTGCTCAGTTTGTCTTAGGTTCTGAGCTATGAGGTTTTGTATTCGTCCAAACTGCTATTACAGTGGCTGATATTAATCCTGCATATTTTGTATTCACATTGATGTTCAGTCACACTTACTGTTAGTATCATTCATATTTATGGACAAACTAAAAGGAATGGAAGAGTCCAATGTACTACTTCTTCCTCTTTCACTTATTCTATTGCAGAGCCTCCTTCTGGATTTGAAGAACAGCGAGGAGAAACTAGAAAATAGAGAGGACAGAATATGGAAATCCGGAAAATTGTACCTGTTACATCAGTTCAGACTATAAGTAATGCAGTTTCCTTTAATTTGCAGAAAAATAATTAACAGTAAACACCCTTTTTTACTGCTACTTTTTTTGAATGTGGATATGACTGAGAACATTTGCAGGTTGCCCATTTCAAGGAAAATCCAGTGTAGTTAATAAACTTTTGACTTGTGATGACTGACACTAAAAAATTTCTTCTGTTAAAATCTTCAGAAATCTTTAGTGCATAAGAGCAACTAGGCACAAACGTTCCAATTTAAACAGTAAAAATTAAAAAAAAAAAAAAAAAAAAAGAAGAAAACNTGCAGCAAAAGAGAAAAGTGGAGTGGAAGAAAAAATAAAAAAAAAAAAAAAAAAAAAGAAGAAAACGTCTATAAATACCACCAGAGTTGCAGGCTATTTCATACCTTTATTCTTTAATGCTTAACAACATTTAGGTGCCAAGTCTCTCCTTAGAAACACAGTTATTTAAATTGGACAAAATACATTATTTTTGCCATATGTAGTATTATGTAAAAATAAGCTTGAAATAGAATATTTAGATGCTAAGATATAACAATAGGTAAAAATGCCATTCCACCCTAAGTACTATTTACTCATTTGAAGCGGCTTTCCCAGAGTATGAAAAATAATTAAAGTATAAAACCAAAATAGTAAGTATTAGCCAAGCTTTTACACAATCTGTCAAATTGATTTTTTGCATTACATTGTGACTGGATCAATTAGTATAAAATAAACAATGAAACAGTCTATTAATGGCTCT
>WAAD01016236.1:16936-42191 GCA_013389945.1 Fregata magnificens
TTTTTTTAGCCTACTCCTAATCCTCAAGGAGCTTGGGCATTGGCTTCAGTGGACAGACGATAATATCTTCAATGCTTTGAAAATAGCTCTTGTAAAAACTTTTTCAAAAGAATGATCCAGTTTTTAAAATGGTAATATGGAATAGCTGTGACTAAACGAGCAAGAAAACATCTTCAGAGTTTAAATCAGCTACACCCTTCTGTTTGAAGTGACAAGGCCTATCATTAAACAGAAAAATGTTGCTTCTCCAGCATAATAGACATACCAGCAATACATTCTCACATTTTCACGTTATTACCTTTTTGCATATAATTGGTTTCACACGTTTTTGAGGAATCTAAGCTGAAAGTCATTTGTTTTCTCCCTAACGCGCCCAGCCCTGCACCATCACAAAAACTTTTTAAAAAATTCCAATACTTCAGTGTTCATCTTATGAATATATTCCACATTCCCAACTACTGCCACACTGCGTACCTCTATAGCAAGTTTTTCCTTCAATATCACGCTTCCTAATATAAAGCTTCCTTTATATTGTTTCAGAGTACAAAACTGGCATCCAGCATTGTCATACGTTATTTCTCTCCTTTACTCACCATTTCTTAATCTTTTTGAAAGAAACAAAAAGGAAAATGACTGTTAATTGCTGAAAGAAAAGATAATTTGCAATATGCATACATAAATTACACAGAGCGCACATTAGTCTTCGGCCTAATTCCTTTCAGAAAACAAGAAACTTCAGAGTAAGAGTGGTGGAGAGAGAGAAGGGGTAAGAGGAATAGCAGAGAAGGAATCAAAGAGAAAAACAGTCTTTATTTTTTTTCTAATAATCCATAAAATGTAGTGCAAACATTCAATAAAAAAGGAGAGAGAGAAATTAGAAAGTGATTTCAGAAATTACATAAAAATGGAAAGAAAACATAGGAAACTAAAAATCCTCCAAACAGAACAAATATGCCATTACAGCTGCACATGAGAAGAGATGATCCCCTGGAAGACCATAGCGGTGGTAGGGAGGACGGTATGGCATGAGGCAGCATATTTACCTGAGCAAGGAATCAAAATGCTCCAAGATGATGTTGGTCATGGCCACAAACCCAAGTGGGAATGCTCCAACAGTATCTAATACTAAACTTTCCCTTTATTCATAGCATATATAGATGTATAATTAGAGTTAAACCCATAAATAGGGTAATATCTGATACAGGCATGATGCATGACACATGCATTCAGGATCAGATATCGTGCATGTTTAAAATATACATAACGTATATGTCTAAAACTTCCAGTGTTCATGATAATAATATATGTAAGTAATGAGCATATGTTATAACATATATACAGTCCTCAGGTATCTATTGACATCCGAATTTTAATGCTTGCTTGGTGCCTTATTTAGAGTCCAATTAAACAGAAAAGTCTTCAATGTAATATACTAAACTTCAAATGGGGATAGTGCTGCTATTTGGTACTTAACAGTAGATAGACATGCCAAGTGCCTGACCTGAAGGGGGAGGACACAAACACTACTAAAGACCCTGGCCAATATAGCTGGGAGAGACACGGAGCAGGCAAGCGAGTCTAGGACCAACAGAGACAGCTACGTTCCTGCAATTCCTCATCCCCGCAACCAATACAAGTCTCCTCTACTCAAAATACAATAACCAAATGAATTTCGGTATCCCCTAAATGCCTAAATTTATGTCTCCACACGCATATAGAAACTCACTACTCTGGGCTGTGGGCGCAGGACGATGCTGTTGCACTGCAAGCCCTGGACTAAGACAGCCAGATAGCTGCCAGCCTTGAAACAAGGGAGAAAAGATGGCTCTGACATGAAGAATGCAGGACCCGCATTCATTCACACTCACTATCGATAGAAACAAGAGTAAGGCAGCTAGATAGCCCCCAAGGGAGCAGAAAGAAGCAAGAAGTGTGACAAAACCACAAGACATGAGAAAGAAAAGCCAAGGCTGTCAAGGATATGACAGAGCCTGCAACTGGACAGAAGAAGCTCCACAGCAATTACGAGCCTAAAAAAAATCTGAATGATAGCAATGGGAGAGCACAGAAGAAAACAGAGGGAAGGTCCTGGCCAAAGAACATCAAGGGAAAACACAAGTATCCAGATCCTACTGCAGAAACGAGTAAAATTTAGTCAATCTTGCTTAACTATATTTTATTTATTAACTTGTTTATTTGATAGGTTATCTATCAGTATTTAAGATGCATTTGAACAATGACAATAACCAATAACTAATGCCTTAACTTTTGGTCAACCCTGAAGCAGTCAGGCAGTTAGACTAGAAAATCATTGTAGGTCCCTTCCAACTGAAATATTCTATTCTATCTTAAAATCTTAGACTTTGATAACAAATTCACACTACAGGCAACTAATTACACTGTGTATCACTTTATTGCTATTTCAGTGTCTGATGATAAGCTAAAATAGCTTCTTTACCCTTGTAAGGATGATTCCCTTGACATCCTCCTTTATAGAAAAGGGTAAATGAATCCAAAGTCAGTTAGAGTGGGAGGCAAACAGTAGTGGTGCTCCCCTGATGTGCAGCTCCCCCAGCCAGCGCCCTTATGCAATGTTGGTTAGAAAATTCCCCTGCAGGAGCAAGTGAAAAATCACCTCTCTCATGTTCCCTAGCTGCCACATGGCACACCAGCTTGAAGAGGTGAGGGTTGTTATCTGAATAGCCACACTAGAGGACAAAATCAGGGTACAAACAAGGCAGAAGATGTAGGATTGAATTTCCTGCCTGCAAAAGGTGTAAATCTTAGGATTTTCACTTGCAGGTAGATATCTCAACATATACAAGTGCTTAGTGAATAGTTATCCCAGAAGTCCAAATTCATAGCAGGGGTTATCATCTCAGCAACAGCATCCTATTCATGTGGTAACATAGTTTCTGAGAACACTCATTTGTATAGACATGCTCTAAAATTACATGGCAAATGGAGCAAAGAAGGGGTTGTCAAATGCTTCCAAAATGCAAATGAGACCAAAAAATCCCCAAGCAGCAGCAGGTACTTTTACATATCAGCATTAAAAAAAAAAAAAATTCTGAATGAATACAGTCAGTATAGCTGATGAGAGAAATATATAGCATTGATATGAAGCATTATGACTTTAAATTTGTGAAACTAACTCTCCTTCCCCACCCACACATCCCTCTAAGTCAAAAAAAAAAATTCTCTAAATTGTATACTGTTGACACCGGGAACCAAAGGCACCTAATCATCCTTATGTTTCCCTGTCATGAGATGAAAGAGTTCCTATATAGCATATACAGCCATATATTCAAGATACCTATGAAAAATTTTAATAAAGTAGAAAATAAAAAAAAATTAAATGCTATTTTGTAATCAAGAAATTAGTGTTTCTACTTTTCTACCCATTTCTCAATGTGCAGTTTCATTTACTCTCTTTTCCTCACTAGCATCTGTTTTGTTTCACTCCTCTTGCTAGCTGCTTCATTTCCCTGAAAATAAGGATTTTTCCCTTCTTTAAAAAAAAAAAAAAAATGCAAGCAACCATTTACCACTCATTACATTTCCTTAAACCTCATCATTTTTTTCCCCTGTGTCAACCATTTCGTCACCAAAATTGCTTCCTCTTATATTCTTCCTTCACAAGTCCAAATCTGATGATCTTTTGGAAATCATTACCTCTCATAATGGCATGTATCAATTTAATATTTTATCTCTCCCAGTTTTATTATCCCATCACACATGTGCTGGTTTTGACTAGGATAGAGTTAATTTTCTTCATAATAGCTACTATGGGGCTATGGTTTGGATTTGTGCTGGAAACAGTGTTGGTAACACAGAGGTGTTTTAGTTACTGCCAAGCAGTGCTTACCCAGAGTCAAGGACTTTTCTGCTTCTTGCACCACCCCGCCAGCGAGCAGGCTGGGGGTGCACAAGGAGTTGGGAGGGGGGACAGCCGCGACAGCTGACCCCAACTGACCAAAGGGATATTCCATACCATGTGGCATCATGCTCAGCACGTAAAGCTGGGGGAAGAAGGAGGAAGGGGGGGACGTTCAGAGTGATGGTGTTTTGCTTTCCCAGGTAACCGTTAGGCGTGATGGAGCCCTGCTTTCCTGGGGATGGCCGAGCACCTGCCTGCTGATGGGAAGCAGTGAATGAATTCCTTGGTTTGCTTGGCTTGCGTGCGCAGCTTTTGCTTTACCCGTTAAGCTGTCTTTATCTCAACCCACGAGTTTTCTCACCGTTACTCTTCCAATTCTCTTCCCCATCCCACCAGGGGGGAGTGAGCGAGCAGCTGTGTGGGGCTTAGCTGCCGGCTGGGGTTAAACCACAACAAGAAACACAGTGACTTTTGAACTTCGAAACTTTTTCAGCCCTACAGGAGCTGATGAGCAGGGAATTTTTACTTTGTCTTTGCACTGAATCAGAATAGATTTAGCATCAGCTTGACCTGGAGATTGAATTGAATCATTAGGTAAAATTGAATGCATGTAGAAAATATGTAAAATAGTGTAGTGCTCTATAAGGTAATGGACTCCTTCAAAAGCTCTTCTGTACAACTCTGCAGATGTTGAGGAGATTATTTATTTTGCCTCAGACTTTCATTCTGTTCGTTCTTTCTGAAAGCTCCAGATAAACTCATACAAATTCTAGGGAGACATTTTTAACAAAATTCTTTGTAGCATTGCCCATGATAGTTCAGCACACTTAAAAAAAGAGGCCTATTTTCTCCTTCTGAAATCCATTGATTTCCAAGAATTATTCTTTACCTCAATATCTATAAAAGTATACCTTCACCATAAATATGTATGTACTTTTATAGATATCCAAAACAGACATTTAAAATATTACTAAGAAAAAGCAAAATGTTGTATTCTGTATAAGATACCAATTTACCTGTCTGACCTTTGATTAAGTATTTCATTAGTCTCTCATTCCTAGTAAGAAGTGTTCTTTGGATATTGCATGTATGATTTATTCCAGGACAAAAAATTTAAGTTAAAACAATTTTCACATCTCCTAATGACTTGGCATAGTGGAGAATCTTCCATAGATCACCTGATGTTAGACATAGTTCTCTGATTATTCAATGGTGGGATTTTAGTTGTTATTCACTGAAGATTTTTTTATTGATTTCTTTATTTTTAATTTGTCCTGGCAGTTGTGATAGGGTGATGTACTTTTCACAACTTTCTAATCAATATGAGTTTTGGAGAAGGTGGGGCAGGGATGCCCTGTGCAACTTCTTTTGCCACCTAAGCCACTAACTCTGATTTTTGATGTCTTCAATGACTTCTTGGAGTTGAGTGAGAGGAAACCACAACATATTTGCTGCTGTGTTCAGTCCTTCCTCAGTTTTGCTTTCAGGGAACACTTGGGATTCTTCAAGCAGTATTTCTTCTGTCTATATTGAGAACAGCAGCCATGCAAAATATCTCTGCATATTTTAGAATAAGGGTGAGACTGCATTAAATCTATTAAACACTATTGCCGTACTTCTGGGTTTAGTTTTTAAGAGTTTCCTTTCCACCCAGCTTTTACTTTCCATCTTGCTTCTTTATTACACTTCATTACAACACCTTCTGTCTTTACTTTGGTTTCTGATGCCTTCTTCACAAAGTCTTTATGGCACCTTCTTCGACACAAGTCTTTTGAAAGCTTTGCTGTCTGAGAAATTCCTTTTTCTTTGCCAGATTTCCTTTCTGGGTGCTGCTTTGATGAACAGTCAGCCTGCCTCAGCAAACAAGTTCTGTTTAGGTTCTTCCAAGCAAGTACCGTCTTACCTGTTGCAGTACTCGTCACATACTGTGAGAAAGCTAACCTTCTCCAGACTTAGGCTGAGCATTGTAGTCTGAAATAAGTAATGTAGCATAAAGAAAGACTATAATATTAACTTCCAAATCTAAAGAAGAACATACATCTTTTTAGAAGGATATTAATTTATCCAGCTGTCAGCAGTTGTCCTAAACATGCAGGAAGGCAGACAAGGAAGATGGTTTACTTAGACAGTTTCATTACATTAGCCTACTGAAAGTTATTAATCCTTCCTTAAAGAAGGGCTTCTGTCAGGCTCTGCTCCTTGGTAACAGTTCACACAGTCTTCTCTAACAAGGAGGGCTAGAAAATGCTTCTTGTATGAATCACAAGCATCACCAAGCTGAACTGCCAGTTCTTGGGAAAACTTGTACAAAGTTGGTTTCTGTTCAAGTTTTATCAATGAAACTGAACCATAAGGGACTGGACTACCTGTTCCTGGTTGTGAGGACACATTGTTTTAAGTAAAGTCTCTTGGGTTTTGTTACATTTTTTTTCACCTGTGATTGTCTTCACTTCTTCAAAGCCAGTTGGGTTTTCTGGGAGCCATGAAGAGTTTTTTCCCCTCCTCAGAATTGGTTTATAGGTAACAGTTCCTTTGGCTTGAAAAAGAGATCATTAGCTCTCCATGTCCTGATATGAGTCAGAATAAACTGTGCAATTAATGCTTTTTTTTTGAGCTCGAGATGTTAACCAGATAGACTACTAAAGTCCTTCTAGGTTGAGTCTTGCACCCTGTTTCCCATCTCCTCCTCTCAGTGAAGAACAACTTGGCTCTTCGCCTTAGCTGGTTCTCTTATCTGAGATTTCCCCCTTCCACCAGGATCTCTCTTTTCCCCGCCACGTCTCCTGATATGAAAAGTTAGGCAAATACAGCAATACAAACAAAAATATCTGAAAAAAACCCTAAAATAATGTTTGTAACAAAGACAAGTAAATTTGGTATAACAAAGCAAGCCTATTGTACTTACCAGATGCTAAATAACTGGAAATACCTACAAAATAGCCAACTTCCAAGTTACGTGTTTATGTACCCTATAGGAAATTGCTTACCTGAGGCTGGTATTTTTACAAAGCTTTCTGCCATTTTCAATGGCAGCCACTTTTTCAAATCTATTTGCATGTTCTAAATCAACCCAAGAGCTGAAGGTGTATTCAGGAGATCTTTTTCCAGCTGCTTAAAATTACTACTCCGAGCTAAAAATCAATGTTCTATCAACAACCTGTTTTTTAAAAGTAATTTTAAAATATAATTTCAGCTGTTAACTTCAGGCTGCCCTTATATTCTTTCTCTGTGCCCTCTTCTTTCCTTAAATCTGCCACCCATTCTATCTCAAAAACTGAGAATTAACTGAGACATTACTGCTTAAATGCACTGCTAATTACATTGTTTAGACTTAGCAGTGATTACCTATTGCCTTCTCACAGTCAAATAGGACCGGAGTTTGTTTCTTGTCAATGCTTGTTGTCTCTCTGAAAACCTGTATTTCCAGCTGTGAAATAACAAATAACCAATCTTCACCCCTTCTCTACCTCCTGAATTTCCCAGAAATTTCAGATGTGAAAATTAAATATCTTAAGTGTGTCTGCAGGCTCTCATCTTATATAAGACTTTTTTTTTTTTTTTTTTTCNTCAAATGTAAGTATGGAGGGGAGAGGAAGGGAGTAGATAAAGTGTGGAAAGAGATCAGCTGAGAAGGACTCTAATGCTCAATAATCTATCTTCACAGGTAAAATTAAAATCTTCAATACCTACGTTAACACAAAACACCTCTGCCTAGCTTGAAAAAAATATATTGGTCTCATTTTTTCCCACATCCTTACCCTGTTTCTCTTATTGGTTCAGAGTTGGCGGTCAAAGATGTCTGCTGCGATTGCTGGAGGACTTTCACTGCATCACCTATAAGGACTCCAGCTATTCCATATTCTCCCATGTACTGTCCTCACACCCATCTCTCCCAACAAACTCAGGTCCTCTTACTTCCGCGAGTGGAAAAATCAACTGCTTTTTCTGTATGTCCTGCATAAGCAGATCTCAGTTAAGTTGCAGAAGTTGCATATGTTCTGCCTACCCCACAGAGCTAGTTGCAGAACTGAAATATATATATAATCAGTTGAGTATAAAGATGCTTTTCATCCCCTTTAAGATTGCAGTTTCTAAATACATTTTTTTAGAAAAAGGTCCATGCGAGAGTATTTAGCTGTGAAAGCCGCTTCATTTTAGCATGTGAAAATCAGAGTGAGATACTGTATCTAAAGCCAGACAACAATGTATCTGTACCTATCTTTATAAAAACAAGTCTTCTAGTACCCGGCTTCAAAATTTAACAAGATTTGTGACACTTTAGCTTTAAAACTGCCCAATAATTTTTTGCTGTATTTCCTAAGTGTACAACAGCTGACTAGCAAACTGACTACTTGATTGAGGAAAGTGTTTTCATGAGATGATCCTCAAATAATTAAACTGCTTAGCTAAGAGCCTTGTCCTGTCCCTGCATTTATAAAAGAAAGATGCCCACATATTTTTTAGCCGCATTTTAGGTACTTTTTTTAGCAAGTAAACCTGCCTACAAAGTAAGCAAGCTCCCTGTAAATTTTCATCATCTCTCATTTTAGCTGTTGCTTACAGTGTCTTTGAAGAATTAACAGAAACTGCTGTCAGGGACAGAAACTAGTGAATCGCATAAATAAACTTCAATTTTACTTCCAGTGGTTGAAAATGAGAATAAAACCTGTTTCTTTGAAACAAATGATTTTTTTACTCTGCTAAGATGCAACCTCTGGCTGAGTCACCACTGCGAGTCCTGTGATATCCAAAAAGGAGTCAATCAGCTTTCAGTAGAGCTAGAAGCATCATGTTGCAGCCCTGACACTATCAGCAAGTGACAGCATAGTCTGATGATGTAATCCTTCTAACTTTGTCTTACATTATTACCTCAGAGCGCCCTGCCTACACAGGTACAGGGGTAGACCAACTGCATTTCCAACTCTGTCATCAGTTGTTGGTAGGTAAACATCCTCCAACCCCTGTAGCTCCAATGCAATGTTAATTTTGCAACATTAATTATGGCTGATAAACATACTGGGAGAAAAATATTTGAATGCAATAGTTATTAGCACATGTTAACTTTTATCTGAAATCAGTACGTATTTTCATATCTATAAAGATCAAGATACAGTATTTGATCCTATTTTTAATGGTGTTTTGGAGAAAAATGTGTCATTTTTCCTTACCATTTTACTTATTTCGCATCTTATTTCACACACAAAATGAAGTTTAAAATGAAGTCTCAAGAAACGCTGACTTAAAAATACCAAGCATGCAAAAAAAAAAAAATCTTTTATGGAGAAGAAGAAATTTGGAATTGTGACTTGAGCAGGACTTGGAGGGGGGAGGAGCTGTTATTTTGATAACTACAGAACATCCGTAAAGCTCTAAAGAAGATAATAAGGATTACAACAATTCTCACTTTTTCTTCACACCACTTCAAAAATCTGCAAATAAAAATGAGGATAAGATATTTCCTGTTAGGAACCTGGAATTCAAATAGACCAGAAGAGGCACTAGTACGATGTCATTTACATTATTACTTGTACAGGAGCTACAATCTTGGTTTTTAAATGGGAGAAGCCGCCAGGCAGATATTACAAAGAATTCTGAAACCAGAAGTACAATTAAACCCAGGGCCAACAGCCTGAAGCATGACTCACTCAACAGACATCAGATCATAGATCAATATCTCTGATAAAAAGAACAAAAGCAGAATTAAGCAGGCTGCATACAAGGAAAGAAGTAATGAGTAGCAATATTTTCCTAGCCTGAGTTTGAAGAGGAAAATAAATTGAGAAGTATGATACAACAGTCATATGTTGCTATTATTGCTATATTCTTCTGGGGAAAAAAATCCTTTAAAAATGAAGCTAGGACTGTGCTGTTTAATGCCTCTCTATTAACCATGAACCTTAGTGATTTAATATCATTTTCAGACCCTATAACTACAGACCCATATACATAACTTTACCTATGTGAATAGTCTCAAAGATTTCAACAGGATAATACATATACCAAATGCACAGCCATATTCATCTGAAAGGAATAGGTACACCGTAACATGAATAAATAATGCTTAGTGAAAGGCTGGTTTTGAGGCAACCTTATTTTAAAAAAAAAAGAGTTATCGGGTCAGCGTGTTCAAACGCAAACAGGCGCGATCTGCTGGGATCGTTTCTTTTTGCCTCCACCGCCTCAGCCGCCACCTCTGTGGGAAGGGAAGCTGCTGAACCTCCCCTCCCCGGACACAGCTATTGAGTGGAAGGGATCATCTCCTGTACAGACAGCATGCTTCACCCAGTGCAAGTCCTCTCCTAAGCTAAGAGACCGGGGGAGCAGTAGGCATTGCAAAGCCAAGAGAATTTTTGCAGGAGGCAAGCTTCTTTTTTACTCTATAGAAACATGACAGTATTCCACATTAAATAAGTGTTGTGGTTACAAAATCTCCTTTGTTTTTGAACTTGCCTTAAGCTGCTATTAGAGCATTATTTCCTTTTTTGACAATTTGCTGGCATCCTGCTAGCATGGGTGAAGTCATAACTAAATTCCCTTCTCAGGACTTACTCTAAACCCGATGGGAAAGTAAACACCTTTGCACAATGTTTTTTTGCTTGTGTGTTCCTCTAGTTGCTTTTGCAACACAAGCAGCTTTGCTCAGCAGCAAATCCTATTCAAGCGGTTATTGTGATTCCCTGCACTAACATGAGACACTCATTTAAGAAGATTACAAAATAATGATGAAATTGCAGCATTACGGCATTGTAAATCTCATCGCTGAGGACAGAGGGGAGCTCTCAGAAAGTAACAGATTGCTATTTTGAGTTTCTCTGTTTCCATTATTTGACTTCTCTGAACACAACGAAACTAAAAAATTTGATATTTTAAACTTAATTAAATACTTCAGCGGTACCTGTGTATATTACCTATATTGTAGTTCAGAAGTTTAGTTTCACCCCAGAGTTAACAAATGAATAGCAGGTGATTAAAACGCTACTTATCATACCAGTAACTTGTTTCATAAACATGTATGTTGCCACTTTAAATTACCTTGCAAAAGCTAGGCCACGTCAGCTTGTGCATCAGGCATTTTTGTACTAAATCAGGTACTTGGATTGGAAGTCGCTAAAAGTATCAAGTCTCAATTTGTTGAAAGACCCAGTAAGATAGTCAGTACTTTAAAAGTACCTATTGTTAGCAAATATTCAGCGAAACAAAGTCATGAACTTAGATTAATTACTATAACCAGATTGGGGAGGCACCAAAACCATGGGATTTAAATGTTGACTTGCCCTTACTGCTCAGCTGAGAGGTTCAGGTTCAGGCAAAACTGAAGACAACCAAAATGATCTAAAACTTCACCCCATGATGAAAGCAAACCCGCTGACCTTGCTGCAGGACACCTCGCTCCCCGCAGATACTCCCAGCAAAATATTTCCCTTTTCTTCCCCCTAATTCTACACCTTTGAGCGGTTTATGCTTTCCTGTGCTGTACTGCGGGCACGTGCTCTGCTATGAAAATGTGGAAGCTGGCTTCCTGCAGTACAGTGTAGTAAATGATTAAAGAAGAAGAGTAGCTGTTCTCGGCTTGGATGTACTGGCCATGTTTACATTTCTAGCATCCTAACAGTGCCGTGAGTTACTGAGAGTATTCAGTGCTCTCACTTGCCCCGGACATCTTTTCTGAAGCAGTTTATATAATCAAACTGAGCAATTTGTGCCCATATTCACAAGTGGTTCATCCATCCAGGCTCTCACTCAAAGTATTATAAAACACATTACCATATGTATAAGGCTTTATGTACAGATATTGTACATACATTCATACATAGATGTGGTTTAATTTAACATACTTTCTGAAAAGGACAAATCTGAGCAAGTGAAGTCCTTCTCTAATTGAAGTTAATAGTAAATAACTTCAAAAGTAAGCCCATACTGAGACAAAAAGAGAAAGATTCGGGGACTTTTTCCACAATTAAACCTAGGTGAGGAGCTTTTTGGGGTGACATTTCTGCTGAAGCTAATGGAAATAAATGGCAGTTGGTGATGGAAAGCTATAATCCACTACCTTTGCCTCTGCAGTGGCCCTCAGAGCAAGGAAGGTACTCCAAGGACAAGAATCTCCTAAAAAATCTGCATATTTTACATACAGACAGGGAAAAAAAAAATCTAAAAAAAATGTAGTTATCCTTTCTCATTTATCAGGAATCCTCTAGCCATGAATAGAGCTCCATGTGAGTTATCTGTTTAGGTAAATTATCTTGAAAGGATTTTTGTATTATACAATTAGCTGAGAGCTGGGTTGCATCTCTCTTGTGGCAAGGCAGCCGGCAGGAGCACCTCGTCTCTGCAGTCCCGGTAGGCTGCAGGTCTCTGCTGCCCCAAGACCCTCCACTCTGGGCCTGCAAAATATGCAAATCTTATTAGCGAACTTTTGACCCAATTTGTCAAGCATTTCAGGAAGGTGGTGGCAGAGTGTGAATTTCCATAGCCATCACAGCAGCTCTCGTGGGCAGTGCTTGCCCATTTAGAATTTTATCTTATTGCCATCCAGAAAGGGGAGAGTGTTTTTTGATGTAACGAGATACTTGCAGGGATTAGCTGGTAAGGAAACCACCCTAAGCACTTATTTTTATTGTAAGGCACAAAGACTTTTAAAACTCTTGGGCTGGTGTTCCTATTCTAGTCAGTTTAGTTTTCAAGTAATTTGAGAAAACACATCTTTATAGCTTAAGAGTATGCCTTTAAAAATAACCTTCTCGCCAAATTTTAAAACAGCTGAACTTCTTTGGAAAACACTTAATTACTTCGTTACAGTATCCTGCAGTTACAAGGAGCATTTCACCCTAAATGTAAAGTGTTTTACATGTGAAAAACAAAGTTAAGCAAAACATTATTCTGCTTTCGGATTTCAAATGAGTTTTGGTAGACAACATATGTTCCCCAAAAGCGTACTTTGGGGACTTGGGCCTTGACAGAAGGGAAGCACTAAAAGGATGAGCAACCAAGTGATACATTCCATCTCTGTTTTCAGTAATGCTATCGTTTGTAGCATTTACTACAACAGCAAAAAAAAAATTGATTATTCAGAAAGCAACAGCTGTCCTTCTCTTCAAACTACTCTTAAAACTCATCTCTGTCGTGATGTTTACAAAAAGTTGACAATGGTTAGGGAGATGATATTCTGTAATTGCCACTTATTCCAAAGATGAGAATCATTTCATCCCTAACTGATGTTTCTTCTACCTCCTTTTTGTATTTGCCTTTGTGAATAGGGACTATATTTTGCTATATCTTCCAAACATGTAGGTAATAATGATAGAGACTCTAGATATTAAAAATATTAAAGAAACAGGAAATAAAATCATCTTTATTTTTACACTAAAGCGCAAGTTCTTGTTTATAAAAAACTGAGCAAATAGCAGCTAATGGCTCCTGTATTTACACTAGGTAATAATTGACTCCAATAAGTTACGAAATTACATCTAATTGTTTCTCTTAGGTAACTATGTCATATTAAATCATCTGATGTGTGAAATCAGATTTAAGTGTCAAGTTGAAAGAAATCAACTGAACAGGTCTCTTTTCAGGTATCATAGGAATGATAACATTAAACTGCAGGTAGGAACAAAACAAAAAAAACAACCAACCAAAAAAAAAAAAGCATTTCCAGCATAATCTCAGCAATTACTTTTGGGATGGATCACAAGAGAATTTCAGGCAAATAAAGAACTCTTTAGGTGTATTGCTGAGATTCAACAATATCAAAGCAGCTAGTTTTCATCAGCTGCCTTGAAACCCCTTAGCTACCATTTCCACCACAAGTCATATAAAAAACACACTTGATTTCAAGACCAGTATGTTTACAGCTCCAGGGATAGAGGCAGCAAGATTCATCTATCACCTTGTCTCCACCTAGTACAGATCTATCTGATAGGTGTTCTCAAAATATCTTATCACACTGGATTTCTTAACACACAAACCGTGAGGAAACGTGGAGGTGAAAAAAGCTGTCCTAAAATGCCAGTGCTTCAAGAACCCTTCTGAATACTGGAGAATCGGGTTCAAAATTTCACTGAAATTTGAAATGCCTCTCTCTAGGACAGGGATTTCTAACTCCCAAGACAACAGGCCAATCCTCAGGCCGTGGGCATGCTCTGACAAAACTGGATTTCTCCAATTCTGAATGTTTGGGGAGGGAAGGAGGGAAAAGAAATGGAAATACATCCTCCATCCATCTAAAAACAACCCAATGATCAGATTTTTTTATTCATATCAGTGAAGTGTTAGAGCGCTGTACAGAATATTCTAAAGATAAAAATCTCCTCTGAATATGTATATAAAAGCTTGAATGATTTTTTGAGTACTTCAACAACTTCAGTGGTAACCCATGAAGCGCTGGGCTGAAATTGTTCAAACAGTAGCTAATATTCAAATAACCCATTGAAACTGTATTTGCAACAGACTGGCATCATGAAAAGAATTTTGGATAAAGGGGAACAGATGAAGAGAAATAGCAAGGAGAACTCAGAAGAGCTGTCAAAGTCCCCCAGGACAGTTTTAGACAGAATTAGGACACCATTCGCAGGGAAAGTTGTTGTTATGGACACTGAAGGCTCAGCCCCGGCTTCGTGCGAAGGAAGCAGTCAAAGAGGAACCCAACTGTTCAGCTCTGATCGGAATTAAATTTACATTTAATTTTCCCATAACCTGTTTGTTCCAAATTTTAAAGTAGGGGTCCAGCCTCATACCAGACTTTAATCTTGGATACATGTCCAGGTGAAAGAGAAAAATCTTGGGGAGCACTCTCCCTAGCAAATCTGAACAAAATTGGGATATGGAGGCACATATAGAACACTGATCTACGCTTCAGAGACACAAGAGTTAAAGAATGACACTAAGTTAAATACTGACAGATAGCATTGGGTAGGTGCCAGGACAGGTAGAAAGACACCATCTGGGAGGTGTAAGTGATACTTTGGCAAAGTACATCCCCTCTGCAAAGAGACGATAGCACGTGGCAGCTTCACAGCCTCAGCATGGAGTTTTAGAGCTTATCTCAGCATCCCTGCTGCTGAATCCCAACTATAAATCGCAGCACTGATTTGTACCTGATTTTCCCGTGTCTTTGGTGAGAGCTGTAGGCACTTTCTCTTCCTTTTCTCTCCTCCACAGTCTTCATGGCCCAAAGCCTGGCATAATTACTCTTTGATTAGAGATTAAAGATAGCTTTAGAAGAAGAAATCGAGGCAGATGGTTCCCAAAATACTACAGGCTGTGGCATTGGGATGTTCTTAGTGGAAGGAAAACACTTAAATTCTGTACCAAATAAGACTGAAATTTTTATCAATTCCAGTGGTACGTTAGACCACAGATGCAGATGATTCTTTTTGCGATGAAAAGGGGGATAATTTGGCACAAAGTCCAAGGGGCAGTTTGCTGTTAGGAACCTCCAGCACAGCTGAGTGCAGTACACTGACAAGTCGGACCCTGACTTCTCACTCAAGCATTTCCTAATGGTTAGCTTCAGACAGCTTCCCACCCCAGCCTGTTAGCACCTCTATCACACTCTTAGGGACCTTCCAGTGCACAATGTGAGGTTACTCAGCAACGTGGCTATCCAAATTTCGATAGACGATGCAGCGTCCAAGAGTTAGGGGGACACAGCGACTTTCGTAGCTTGAGCTCTTTGCCTGTACTCCGTCACTGGTTTATTCTGTAGTTATACAACAAATATTTTGAACCATCTGCGGAGTATGTATTATTGGCTAAACAGTCAATTTATCATATTACTATATTTCACGATTGGGGAGTCAATATATTCTGGCTTTCTGACAGAGTGGGAGTAGGAGGAGGAGGGTAAATATTCCCTTTAGTAAGCACTAAGGGACATCATTATAAATACACATGGAAATACAGAACACTAGAAACTAGCAACCAATTAAAGCCCTTATATCTCTCTGTTTCTTATCTCTATCTCAATTCTTATCTTAAAAAACCTTTGAATAGAAAAGGAAAGACCATTCTAAAGGCAGTAAGTGGAGTTCGAGGTAGATAACTGATTATAAAGTCTCCAAAGGCACCTGGGGCTCTCAGAAGTAAGGATATAATTTAGAAGTTGATAATCTACCTCTGAGTCCTTCAACCACAAAACTCTCCACGTTGCTCTAGGTGATCTAGAGATACCGGCAGCGAGACAGTCACCTCAGTTCAGACGTCCACAAAATTGCCTTCTTCCTTCCGGAGAAGGGAGTCTTGCAACAGCAACATACTGCGCAGCATGGAGCTGCACACAGACGCTTGGCCTTCCAGTAACAGCCAACACGTCAGGCCGGTCAGCCTCGAGTACTCAAATGAATTTGCTAAAATGAAGTGATGGTACAAATCCTACTTTCACCAAAAGAAAGAACTTCAGTAATTTAGGTCAGTGCTTCCTATATTAACTTTTAACACAGGCTTGCTGGCTAAAGGCCAGGTAGATACCTACAGCAACCTCAGGCACAAAATTTATTTGGACCAAAATGCTTTGCTTCTTTAAATCTGGCTCTAAAATTACAGTACAATAAAACAAGGCACAGTGACGTGTCGACCTGCAACAATAATTTCCCTAAAACCAGAGCTGGCAACACACTCTACATTACTGGCTTGCATAAACACCTCTTCTTCAGATGTTTTACTGCACCATTCAACAAGTCATTGCAGGCCACTATGAATTTGTGTGTATTTCGGGCAGCGGCTGTTAGGAAACCACACAGCTCTACACGTAAATCACACAGCTGCAGACTTCCTGGGAGAAATTAACACAGGTCAGACCAAGATAATCCTTGTTTTAAAGGAAGGAAAGGAAACGTAAAGCTAGGAACTACGCTTTGTTAAAGTAATGCTGCAGACTTAGCGCATTTTCTTTAACTGAGTAGTTAAATTTCACAGACCAGCTTCAGTTAAAGAAACTGACTGGAAATAGTGGTGTCTCGGTTTATTCTTTTTTCAACATGCAGCCTCAGAATGGGGTAAAATGCTTTACTCAAAACTACATTTTACTTAAAACAAGACAAAGGGGAAGAGACTTTTATGTATAAATAAAAACGTTAAAGACAGCAACACACCCGTCTGATCCAAATTCCAACTAAGTTTGAATTTGAGAGCTAGATCTAGGTTAAAGCACAAAGGTTTAAAGAACTCTTTCAAACTGATGCAAATTTAGTCACCTCAAAGAACAAGTTTTACCTGTTCTCTGAAGACTCCTAGCTTTCTCGATGAAAATCTGAACTTGGCCACTCTGAAAAAAGAAGTGTGGTATGGAGACAAAAATCTTAATGCTAGGTTCAGGCATTCAAATGCTTAAAAGCTGAAATGCTCCTCAAAGCTGGTCATGAAATTCTAGCAACCTTTGACTATCTGCTAGTTCACAGCAATAAAAAAATTACAGATATGAGTTTCCCAGAATAAACAGATTAAGTATGAAGAAAATCAATGAGCCAGACTGCTCTTGAAAGAGAAGGATGTGTGTTTCAGAGAATTTGTGTATGCAAAAACTTCTAAACTGGCATTTATAAACTTCAAATGCATTTTTATGAAACTAAAATTTTCATGGAGATATCTAAAACTTCTACTGTGCTGTTGCCTCTCTCCCTGTAATATTGCCTATGTCTTCGGAGCACAACACCTAGACCTTGTCTTAGTTTAGCTTTAATGAGCATTAAAATAAACCGATTCTGCTGTGTAAAACCAAAATACAATGTTTCAGATTGAAACTGGAACTCGCTGAAACTGCTGAATTCAGCTGCATTCATCCACCTTTAATTAAGATTGCTGCAAGTGTAGGTATTCCCAGACTGTCCAAAACATGACCTGCTGAGGAAATCAAGTACCCAGCATCAGAGACTCTAATTGAAAATTATTTTATTCATTAGAAAGATAGGAGAGAAGATAAATGTGGCAGAGAGATGGCTCAGAGAAAAGCAGTACCCAGCCAAACTCCAGTGGGACAGTGCTACAGGGGATCCCTTGGGACAGGCAGGGGTGGCAAGAGCTGGAGCTGTGACCACGCACCTCCTTTCCTCCTGTGTTCAGGGGGACACCACTTTGTACATTTCTGAGAATGAACGGGAGAGCACCAAAGGTTAACCCAGTGTCACGACACAATATACAGTACCTTGACTGCTGTCCATCTCTGCAGGTCGGGGGACTAAGGAGGAAGAGGCTGTCAAAAGCCTGGGCACTTTCAGTTATTCATATCCCCTTCTCTCAAGTATATAAATGTATTGAAAAAAATGCAAATACATTTTTAGTCATCTTCACACTGCATGCACATACATATATAAAAATACACAAGACACACACACACGACATCTCTTTGGAAGCCATAAAAATGGATAAGCCGTTCTTAGCACTGCTCCAGAGCCTTCTGGAATTACATCGATCCTACACACTTGCACTCTGAGAGGATGCCGTCACGACGGAGACCAGTCAACCCGCAGCACACCACCAGCCAAGCAGGGGGCAAGCAGGAAGCAAAACCGGGTCCTCACTCCAGAGTGCCTGTAACTAAAATACAGGATGCAGAGAACTAAAGGAAAGCTAAAGCCTCACAGANGGTGGACATCAGGTTGCATGCCCCTGGAATGAAATATGGATCTGTAGCTTTTATGAAAGTAAAGTATTTCAAAGAGGGCATGAAGGAGAAAAGACATTTTAAATATAATATCTCTCTCAGGAGGAATCTCTCTCAGTGTCAGTTCATGACACTGCAGACTTTGATGCTGCTTTGACAAATATTTTCTCTAAGCTGAACTATAAGTTGCTTTAGTATTACCATATTTTTTTCACTTTTAGTTTATGTAGGAATTGCTCTGAAATGACAACCTCTACTCCCTCCAATAATTCAGAGATTGGAGAATAAAGACCATTTATTTTTATTAAACTGCTACCACTTCTTATTAAGGTTATCCAGGCCATTAGCTCATGACAAAATATCTTGTTCAATGTAATTTTAATTTTGACCTGCAAGAAAGAGCAGAAGTAAATAAGATACCCTTGAAAGAGCATTGTAAGTTGTATTTCTTAATTTCCTTAAAAAAAAAAAAACACAAAGAAAAAAAAAGAAGAGTTATTTGTCATTCTGACAAACTAATGAAAGACGCCCTGCTATTTTCCTCTTTATTCTTCCAATTTTGGAGTGGCCTGCAGTTTTCAAGATGTTGTTTTAAATTTTTGTCTCAAGTTCTTGGCTTAAAATTTTTTGCGAAAGGCAAGCTATCTCTTCATTCCACGTTGCTTTGCAGTCTCAAAATAGCCATCTAACATGAAAACACAGTCAGAGCTGTAACAAGCAGAGCTGCCAAGATAACAGCAAAAAAACCCCATCCTCTACTTTTACCTTGGTGCTAAGATATATAGTACACAATTTTTAAACATTTTGTTTTAAACTGGATATTTAAAATCTAGATTGAGAAAAGGATAAAACAGGTGATAGTAGCTGTGCCACCTGAAAAGCCCCATGGCCCACAGCCACAGTTCAGATTTTTTTTTCTCTTTTAATGCATTAGGTTAGGAGGATAAATTATTTCCCTGTTGAGCCAACTCAATCACTCAATTTTCACTTCATGCACAATTCTTATGGCCTGCCATCTCTATCTCCTCCAATTTTCTCCTTCCATTCAACTGCTGTCATTCTTTGAAGCATGATGTAATGGCAACTTACGCAGTGGTATCAGAAAATGCTTTATTTCTTTGCTCTTGCTCTGTTTAACAAGGAATACTTCTTGTCTTTTTCTATGTATACGTTGGGCCTTTTCTGTAAAAGGATTGCAACTCTTCAAGGCTCCATTTGAGCTGTGAGATTTTCTCCAAAAGTCCCCTAAACACCTGGATGTGTAATTGTACCTTCCACTATTTTAATGCTAAGATCTGAAAGCACGTGCTTTCTGTTTTCATGGAAAACGTAAATCTTTTTTTCCTAATTATGTAAGACTATGGTTTCTGGTCCCTTTATTTCAAGGGTTTATATAGTCATGAAGTTTTACCTACAGGAAAAGTTGTCAGCAGTCACGGATGAAATTTACTCATTTACACCTCAAACAGCAGTTGATATGTAGAAAGGAAAGGTCCCCCAGTTCTGGACTCAAAATGCTTTTAGCATTCTTAAAGGATGGGTGTAGAGCAGAAACAAGATTATATAGTTCCAGTAAAACAAACGAAAAAAAACCTTTGAGACATTTCTCCAAGCTAGTCTATTAGATACATTCTGATTTATCATAACCTGGTATAAGTGAAGATTAGCATCTTTTTCTTTAAGTTTACAAAAGGTAAAAGAATGCAAGCACAGCTAAGAAGATCAAAAAGTAAAAGCAAACTGCATTGTTTCCAGCACCATAAAAGTACTTGATTCAGAATAGCAGTATTTCACAAAAAAGCTTTTGTAGATTAATTTCTTTGCCAAACCTCTGTTGGGCACAGGGCTGCAGGGAAGCATTTTCAGCTCCAGCCTCAGTTTCTCAGACTTGCAATTTGTGTATTCAATTTGAGGGCCAAGAATTTGGTATCCACCAGCTAAAGAAACTAAGAAGATAACGACGCTAACAAAAATGTTTAAAGCAAACCCTACCTCTGTCCTCCCCGATGCACGTAGACAGAAAACTTGACTGCACAGATATCACTGTGTATTAAACCAATTGATATTAATGATACAGTAACGGATGATAATCTGTGTTGCAATGTTTAAATAACAAGAACCAATTAGACAGCCATATAATTAGGGATGCTGAGGACAAAACTGATATCCCAGACCGCTTGCAGAGCAGTTATCACAGTAATATGACTTAAAATAAATGATCAGATTCTAGGTTTAGACTTTTTCCTGTTATAGAAGATGGATGAAGCTTGACACAGTTACAAATAATAGATCTTCTTAAACATGATTAAATGTTTAAGTGTAAACAAGTAAAACTAGCTTGCTTGTTTGATGGAAATGGCACATTTTGATGCAATTATGAGCAAATCGTCTTCTTGGTATGTAAAGCTTACCAGCTGCTTCATTTGAGGAAAGAAATAGAGAGATATAGGGATCAACAGTGGAGTTGGTTGGTAAATCTTAGACTTCTTCCTCAGGAAAATATCTATTTATCAAAAAAACTCCTAAAAATGAGAGAATAATAAACTGAATTCAATGCTATTGTCAGTCTAACTGGGGCAGGGAGGAGAAAGGAAGCTTAAAAGTTAACAAGAACATTTGAACCTTTTCAAAATAAAACCCAAAATCCTGTATTTCAAACAAGAAAAGACTTCTTGGATAATATTAAGATAGTCAGAATTAAAGACTATAAGGAAGAGAAACATTTTTGTTTCCTACATGGGGATACGTTTGACTGCAGGTCTCAGATCAGGGTGGATTTTTTCTTACTCCTCCTTCCCTAAATCAGGAAAAATACTGCGCTAGGAAAGTAACAATTATCCTTCATGGGTCTATTGAAGTGAACAGTACTGTATTCATATAATAAACAGTGTTGACAAACTGAGAGCCAAGTCTTTTATTCGCTCAGCAGGTCAGCTGGGAGATGGATTTCCTTGCAGAACTTGTTTAGACTGCCTATCTCCACATGATTAAACAGGAGGCTGCCAGTGGTACATTTAAATATTCAAGTTTTTAAAGGAAGGGGAGACTAGAAGGAGGAAGGCAGCATCCACCAGAAGATGGTGGTTCACAGTATTAAATGGTACTGTAATTCTAATACCTGGACATACCCAGGGATCCTGATTAGCTGCCATACATGCTGTTAAGCATAGACTGTAACTCCAGTCTTACCCCTTGGTTGTGAGCTCTTCTTATCCAGTTCCCCACCCTCCTTACACACCCCAGTTCAGTAAATAGCGTTGTATGACATGCTATAGATTTCCCTTTCCATTGCCTAAGTAAAAGCAAGGAACAAGGGACCTGCATTTCTTATTTTAAGAGGAGATATCAAGAGGTGTGGCAAGAGTTGATCCTTCATATTCCTGATTTTTTTTAATGAGCATCTAAATGGACATTTTTATTTACTGTTATGTTAATGACATTATCCCAAATATTTCTGATAGCTTTCTTATACTCTGTTCCCATTCTACCCTGAAGAGTTGGTTTTAAACAGGAAATCATGGACAATAAAAACTTTAGACTGTACTCTTGACCCTGGTTTTGGACTCTGCTTAGTTTGAGCCAGCAACAAACTTCTACACATGTTAGTCCTGTGTGCTATACAGCGTGCTTCAATACAAAAGTAAAAGTTAAGTTTTAACCCTACTATGTTTAGGCCACATTATGAGCCACATTAAAACAGAGAAATCTTTTTAAGATATATTACTGAAGTAAATAATGCTCTCATTTTGAAATCTAACTCTTACTCACCCCTTCTTGAATTTTGAATGCCTTTCGAATGACTCCTGACCTCAAGTTACTGTCTGTATTCCTCTTGAATAACAAGTTTTAAGTATTGTATTCCCTAAACCTTGCCCTTTCTGTTCTGAGCAATATTTTATTACTGGGTTGCTTTAAAGTCAAATTCGTAACATTTATGAAACAGGAAAGACACTGAAAATACATTGAAACAGAAGAATATTTTTGAACTAAATAATACAACTATTTCTAAAATTTCAACTAATGGTAGCATGATTTCTTTATACGTTGTTTAAAAGCAATTTTAGTTGGGATGGATAAGCATTCAGATCATCAAAACCTAGAATAAATGATTTACTCACTGTCCTAAAGTAGTCTATCACAGACAGTTACGAATTTTCATGCACAACATCTTATATCTGTGGTGAAACTAGGTCCAAATCACTATCCTAAGCCGATACCCTACCCAGGGAGAAGGGACGGTAGCCTTAGTTACATCAAAAACATGCCAGACCCTCCTTACAGTAGTACACTTTTTTTTTTTTACACAAGCAGGATTAGAAAGGCAGAACCGTAAATCTGCTTTAAAATAATTATAACAATATTAATGCAATCATAAGGTAACAGGTAATCAAAACATATCCCAGAATGCTGATAAAGCATTTTTTCATTCTAATGGACAGCTAGAGGATTTTTCTTTAAAATATTCAAAACTTTAGACAAAAGCAAAAGAAGTTTTCACCTCAAGAAGATTAGTTTAGGGCACATCAAGCCTTTATACACTGTGAAAGATAAAAGTAAGTGCTACCAGAGAACAACTGCTGTTAGTCATCGGCATAAAAAATGCTGGCCTGACATCTCTGAAAACTGAAACTATCAGCTTATCCATAAGAAACTCACAACAGGGGCAGGAGCAATGTAAAAATTCAGATCTCTTCACAATCATTATGACTAATTCTGATGAAGAAGGATCATCTTGTGCTTATATTTGTAGAAGTCTGATGTGCAGATTTTCACCAAAAAAAACCCTGAAATATAAATATTGCACTTACAGCTGTTCATGTTAAATATGTCTAACTATCAATTTATTTAGGAATGGGAACATGATATAGATACACCCACTTCCGTGCATATAAGCAATGATACATAATGACTAACGCCAGCTTCATTTGTTCTTTGAAGAACTCATTGAACCTTTACATATCAGTTTCTTCATTTGCAATTGCATGTTTTTGCAGTTATTAGCATACAGAAAAGTCTATTACTCTTTCAAGTGCATGAGTTCTTAAAGAATTTGAGTGCATGTGATATAGCCATTTGGGAAAGGAGGGGTAGAGGAGAAGGAAAAAAAAGGGTTATGATGTTGCTTCTCCCTGAGGACTTCTGCAGTTTAAGTTTTTTATTATGGATTTTTTCCACGTAAATTTAACTTTTTAGCAATTTATTAATTTGATTTAAATTAAAATCAAGATTTCACTAACATTATCATTTAAATTTTAAATCACATTTATTTTTGATAAGGAGTGCAAGACAGTAAAGAGGGGCACTTAGAAACATCAATATGCAGCTTTCTCTGTCTCCCTAGACTCGAGATCGTAACCAGCTACATTTTCATGAAAGGAGGGGTGTGTTCAGAGTTACCCAGGAAGGCTCTGGAAATAAACAGTTGTTCATGTGTCTTCTGTCAATGTACAAGTCAAATCACTGCCAAGTCCTCCTCTTTCTTGTCATGGATTAATGGCCTCTGGGCAGCTGCCTGGGGAAGAACAAAGGATATGCCCATGTCACTGTTTGAAGCATTTGGTAGTAATTCCACATCACTGCGCTGGTATCTACTGGTGACAGAGGAAACCAATAGTTGCTGGCTCTGTTGCTGAAGCAGACCCAGCATTGCAGCCAAAAAGCCAATATTGTCAAGATCCGAGATGAGTATATTAAGTAGATGCATTAGCTTAGCTTCTGGGCTTGCTTTTGCTCAGCCTGCATAAAAACTGTCCTGGGAACAGCAGATCACCTCTGAGAAGTCTCTTGTCATATGAATTTCAAGTACATTGAGCTATTAAAAATCCGCTTTTAAAGGTCACAGTGACCCTTTGATACTAAAGTTTCATTGCATACGAATGGAAACTCTTCCCACCTTCCTCCACCAGGTATCTTAACCCCATCCCTTTCTCTAATGAAGTTTCCTCTTTTTCATCTCTTCTCAGTTCAGTGGCGGTCGACATCATAAAAGATAGATGTAGAAACCTGCAGAAGAACACACTAACCTTTCATGTTGATAGAGGAGACCTTTTAAAGGTTTGGCTGCAGCCTGTAGACACTACCAATAGAGATGTGTGCTATCAACTTTACAGACAGATAATGAATTTCAAGTATCCAAACATCTATACTGAACAAATCTTGTTCTGATGTCAAGAGANCTGAACAAATCTTGTTCTGATGTCAAGAGACACCAGGGGACCTCCTCTAACTGCCATATACAGATCCTCCATCTGAAGAATTTACAAGGTTCTGCAGAAACCATATTCAATTACAGGGACTAAAACTTTTTTTTTAAATTATTGCAGCAGTGTCAAAGGCAAACTGGAAGTTCTTTAAAACACAAGACTCCCCTTCTGACACACCAAGTAGCTTCAAGAAAATCCTGTCTCAGACCTCATTTAATGCATTTTATATTACTTTCACCACCTTAGTATCGTACACTCAGGTCATTGAAGTACTTCCGATTTCTTTCCTCTTCTACTTCACTTTGTAGCATCTCCTCAGCTGTGCAGACTTTCGTGGCACATGACTCAAACACATCTCTTAAGCTGGTCAGTAGGCCTTTATGTTGAAATCAGCAAGGAAGTGGCAGGGTTTATTATTTTCATGTTACTGCTATACAAACACATTTCTGCATCATGGGCTATTGAACTGAATTTCAGTGCTGATCCAAGCAGCGTTACTCCATCGAAGTTAATCGAAGCTTATGAAAGTAGAAAATTATTCAGAGTTTGATAGACCTCAGAACAAAACTGGTGAGA
>WAAD01016237.1:2160-29011 GCA_013389945.1 Fregata magnificens
CACCACCAGAATCCTTTAGCAACTTCTTCACTTCCACTTAAGGAAAAAGTAAATTTTTAGCTGTTCTTCCCCACTTTACAGACTGCAACATATATCTCCTTTCACATGGACTGGCTTTATTTCAGCCTTATTTTATGTCTTCCTTACTAGCCCTTTTACGGACGTGTTAAGGCCAGATCACATTTTGGCTAGCAAGAACACAGTTTAATTTATTACTATCATGCTGAAAAAACCCTTTATCTACCATCGCTATCAATATGATGCCACCTCTGGTTTTTGTTTGATCGCTGTGTATATGACCTGGTGTATACTCCATATGTAACAAGCTACATTTGGTGAAGCTCAAGTTTGAGAGGACTCATGTCTCCTTTTGTTCCTGTTTGAGTGCCCCTGTCCTAGGGTATGTCCATAAGGAGAGGGATGTTTCTGCCCTCTGGTTATATTTGTTCTTTATTGTGCTCTTGTTGCAGANATCTAAAGCCAGGCAGAGTTACAAGCAACTGAAAAGTAAGTCTGGTATTAGGAAATACTGGGCAACTTTCATGACAACCACAAATACTTGGATCATCTTTTTGACAACGTGATCCCATGTTTTTGGTATCTGTGCATTTTATTTTTTAATGCCATGGTATCTGCTGGCAATAACGCACTGCCATTAATGGGTTATGAAAGATGTCTTGTATGATTTGCTTCAAACCCTTACTATCTAGCCTGTACCTGATATTAGCAGGAGGTTTGTTTAGGATGCCATTGCTCAGTGTTTTATTCATGAGCCGACTCTTAGCTCCATCAGCTTGGAAGGAACCCTGGGAGAGGGCTCTTACTTCGCACCACCAGAATCCTTTAGCAACTTCTTCACTTCCCCTTAAGGAAAAAGTAAATTTTTAGCTGTTCTTCCCCACTTTACAGACTGCAACATATATCTCCTTTCACATGGACTGGCTTTATTTCAGCCTTATTTTATGTCTTCCTTACTAGCCCTTTTACGGACGTGTTAAGGCCAGATCACATTTTGGCTAGCAAGAACACAGTTTAATTTAATACTATCATGCTGAAAAAACCCTTTATCTACCATCGCTATCAATATGATGCCACCTCTGGTTTTTGTTTGATCGCTGTGTATATGACCTGGTGTATACTCCATATGTAACAAGCTACATTTGGTGAAGCTCAAGTTTGAGAGGACTCATGTCTCCTTTTGTTCCTGTTTGAGTGCCCCTGTCCTAGGGTATGTCCATAAGGAGAGGGATGTTTCTGCCCTCTGGTTATATTTGTTCTTTATTGTGCTCTTGTTGCAGAGCTGGAGGCTTAAGGCAGGGAACACCAAGTTTTTTGTGGGCATTTTTTATTCTAATGGCTTTCAGCTATTCTTCTGTTTTAAGTCACCAAAAGCCTTTAAGTCACAAGCCTCCAGTAATCCAGTTAAACATTGGGAAAGTGCTACATAGGCATTAAATGCAATTATTAATATCTCCTGGGGGCTGCAAGCAGCTCTTTTAACTGGCCCTTCTGGCTGCCACACAGGGCTGCATTATTCATCTCTGGAGAGAGAAGTGTCCAGCTGACTTTATCCACAGCCAAATATGTTTGTTTATTACAGTACTTCAGTGTGTTCTCTAAGCTCTTCTGTTCAGTTCTCAGGCATTTCTGGTGTAAGAGGCAGGATTAAAAGAATGCTTCTCAGCATCTTTGGTTATCTTTAAATTTTTCTGCAAAGGCTTGCATAGAAACAGAAGCTACCCCGTGGCTCTTAGTAGCACAGATAAGTGATCCTCTTTGGCTGCAGAACATACCTCACAGCTGTCCCCGATTTTGACCTCAAAAGTTCACTATCCTCCTTGATCTCAACTGTACTTTACTGAAAAAGTGAGGCAAAGAAATGCCAGGTAATAAAACAAGGAAACATTCTTTTGGCAACAATTTTCTGTTTAAAAAATCTACAACAAAAAGGAAGGATTTCATGGCTTAGTGCAGAGTTTAACAGTATTTCTGCTTCCAAGCAAAAGCATATTACAATATTGTTTAAACAAGTAATTTTTCTGATGCTACAGGCTCTTAAGGTAATCTCTACATGGAAGGGGCAGAGAGAGCAGGAAGCCAAGTATCTTTAAAGGTACTCACTAGTAAAGTGAAACTTAACGTGTCACTTTTTTCCTCTCATAACATGCCCAGAGGGACTGCTCTACAAGCCCAGAATACTGCTAACTGTTTTCACTATTTCAAACACAACATCACCATCTGAAAGCACAGGTTTCCTCTAAATAGTCTCCAAGTCCAGCCCTCTCCCATCTTCATCATCATCTCTTTCTGGCTTCCTTCCCAAAAGGGAATCCGTCAGATTCAAAGGTGGCATATTACGACTGGGAACCCAAATGCAGTGGGGCTGTATTTATTTAACTTATGGAATAAACTGTCTTTTACAAGAGTCAGCCTGAAAGTATCTCACTCCATGATGCCACCTTACTCTTACAGCTGGCCTTTGGACGTGCTTGCAAATAATCAAATCTGCCTGTCTAGAACAGCTTAGTAAGACAAAATCCACATGCTAGCATCACTAGTTAGCCTAGATGCAGATAGAAGGATTCACCTTGAATCTCTAATACTTAGCATAGCCCAACACTATCTTATCTATACATTTGCTCAGAGAGTCATTTTTTTCCCCAAAGAAACAGTTCATTCTTATTAAACAATAGTAAAACCATACTCATGGGGTACAAGGAGCATGAAATGGTTGTCTTCTCACAGGCTGCTGCTCATTAAATTTTTTGGAAGGCTTATTTCAGATAGGATAGATTTACTGGATAAGGAAGATTAAAGAGGCTCCCTCAATTATCACTAGACACAGCAGTATATATTCCTGATTCACATGACACGGTCACGGTTGTGTAGATACGTAGCTTGCCTCAACCTTTCACCCTCCCTTCTCTCCATCTATACCCGGACTACAGCCCCTTCTAAATTCAACATATTCACTGGGTAGGGATTACCTTACATCTTCTATGTGCTGCACAAACATTAACTTATTAACCTTTATAATAACCATGGAGATTCATCTGAAACCTATGGGAAGATTCAGCTTCGAATCAGGCTCTCATATAACAGATAAGCAAAGCAAAACATAAGATTCTGTTTAACTTAAGACCATATAGCAACCCAAACTTCAGTCAAGGTCAATTCCATTCTCTCAATTATTTACGGATGTTTCAACTCCTCTGGCTGTTTAAAACATTCCTGTTACTTCTGGTTCTGCTTACAACCGAGACTGAGGGTTACAGCAAATCTCGCAGAAAGGACAAAATGTTCAAGGCTCTTTGTGGTTTCATCAACTAATTTTTAATATTTTTCATGTTTTTAAAGCAATGATTATGCTCTGAAAATGAAGATTTTATCAAAACCATTACTGACTGCATCAGAGTGCTTGATTTAATTGTAGCACGTTTTGCCCTATGCATTTGTAAAGTTCATCATTATCACAGATTACAGTAAACAGAGTCTACAATATTTTCAGAGGCACCTAAGCACACCATTTTCATTGCTACATGTTCTTTTAAGTCATTTAGTCACTTAAAAAAATTGTCCTTGTTATGGTTAATTAAGATGAGCAATAGAAAAATCAAACAGGGTGACTCAGTGCTATATCTACTGTGATTATTTAATGAAGTTTTTAAAACTCAAAATGAACCTAATATTTAAAGTAATCAAATTCTAATATAAAGATCATTTCTCATTTTTTCCTTTGCGTTGGTTTGGGGTTTTTTGTTTGGGTTTTTGGGGTTGGGGGGGTGGGGTGGTTTTGTTTTGTTTTGGTTTGTTTTTTTTTTTTTCCCCTTCCTCCAAACAACCGATGGTAGGAATCCTTAAACTAAAAAGCATATCACTAAATTAAAGACCCAGTTAAACCACCATCTTATCTTAAAGGGCATAAAGAGACATAATGATTCTTCTCAGTAAGGCGAATCACTGTGCCCAACATAGTTAAATTCTTCAGGTTCCATATGAAAATTCAGCATTTATTTGCGAAACGACCAAACAACTGCCACAAACTCCAAAAATCATGTAATACTAAGGAAACCAGGCCATCATGAAACAGACCATTGTGACTGTCTTTCCTTTAAATGTTGGTACATAGAAAAAGGAAAACTTCAATGAGTATGTATCATTAAACTAAGTAGCTTTGTACTCGTGTATTTCCCCAATGCTTTGTTCAGAATTCACAAACCAGAATGATTGGACTGAGATAACCTGAGCCCAGGTTCAAAATGAGAAAGTTCTCTTGAAAACTCATACAGCCATCTGGTAGCTGAAAGGCTTCAAATTGTTCTAGCAGGACTTAGTACCAGAGAAGAACAGATGCCTGCAGTACACATTAGACATGCCATCTAGGGTTTCACTGCCAAAAAATCAATTATGTACAACAAACTTTCAACTAGAGGCCAGATTTGAAAAGGAAACAAACATTTGGAGGAAAATAAAACACCTTTGCAAGAAGAGCAAAAGAAAAGCTCATCTGCTTCTGCACCCTCTTTCCACTACTCTCTATCACTGTAACAATTTTTCATTTCCTTCTCTTTCACTGATGATTATTTCAGGAAATTCTGAAATTTCCTCAGTAGACAGTTGTACAATAGATAAGTGACTCAGGCAGAAAAACGCTGCTGTAAAAATCCTTCTGTTGGAAGATCTATATTTCTGATGCATTGGGAAAGAACAAGAGCACAAGGGTGAATATAACATATAATAAAGAGGAGTTATTGACAAACTTCTATGTGTCATCTGCAAGTTAAACACTGTATTGCAAACATAGATAAAGGCAAGTTCCAACCCTGAGCAGCTGGTGAAAACAAATATGATCAGTACTTGAGTAAATATATTGGTGCCCCCCGCAGATGCTGGCTGAAGACTTTATTCTCACAACCAGTTATGAAACAGATTATTCATGAGAATGTAACAGAAATTTGGCACATTGGATGACCTTGACCCACAGCATGAGATGGTATCCTGGGAAAAACCACGGTCACAATTTTAGGCCTGTTAACATAGGTCTGTCTTGACCACAAACTACAGAACTATGGAACCTCGTAGGGTTGGTTTATCTTCTACTTTATCTCATCACTTGACTTTTCACACACATCCAAGCTTGTAAAGAACTGAACCAGCTGGATGCTATATTATCTGACAACTACAGATAAATGGTGTATGGGATTGGGAAGAATTTCAGTTGGGTAACTTTTTTTTTTTTTAAATGATAAAGTTTCACTATACAAAGTCCTTAGGACTTTTCATCTACAGTAATCCAAAACACCGTGCAAAACTTCATGTTGCCCTTCAGCTTTTAATATGGTACACACTTGAGAGGCTTATCTTTTACACAAAGGTACATTATGCAGCTTCAAGAAATTTGCTAATACTTTTATGTCATGTTGGTCAAACTAGGATGAGACATAAAATGTGTCAGACACTAATAATACAGGAGCTCAAATTAATAGGCTAAATGGGAAGCATTTATGCTAAGCTATCATTATACATCATTTAGTTTTTCTTTATAAATAGTGTAATTGATACAAAATAAGATACTATATTAATGGGAAAACAATGGGATTTCCTAAGGAAAAAAAATTTGAAAGATTACTAGTTTCTGACATTACTATTACTTATGATGCTCTTGTCACAGTGATTGAAAATGCAAAAAGATCCTTTGGGGTTAGTCACCTTTTTCTTAGCCTGGGCTTGATTTGTGCTTAGACTACAAAGAGAACATCAGTTCTGGACTCTATTTTTGCTTTCATGTTGGACCACTACTTCTGCTCACATCATTGAGGTTTTTTTCCCTCATCTGGTTTTAGCTGGAAATACAAAATCAGAAAGAAACACAAATTACACCAGATGAGCCCAACGCACAGTACATGTGCTTCACATTTCAAATGTTAAAGAATTTAGATAATAAAACTAATGTGGAAAAAATTTTGTAAACTGGATAGGTGGGCTTAAGTGGGCTTATGTCTGAAAAGAGACAAGACAACAGACAAGACAATAAATGAACACGAGCTACTAAGCCTACAGTCCCCAGAAGAGTGAAGGAGAAGATGGAATAGTGCTACTTTCAGACAAAAGTAATTGTTTTAAATTAGTGATACAAAAAAATTATTCATTTCTATAGCTGGGATGAGGTAAGACAAATTCTTCAGAACAAACTTAGCAAAGATTTAAATAGAAGGAGATCTGCAGACAGTAAAAGGAAATGAGTCTATTTCACGACCCATGTCTTGAGTAAAGGAATTTCATAGTCCAAAATCCACAACTGTACAATCCCTAAAGTCACACTTCCTTTCACCTATCCTTTCCTTACACACATGAACAGAAAAAACCAAAATGTGCCATACCCAAAACGCAGAAGACAGGAAGAGACAAAACACACATTTACTTTTTAATCTAACTTGTAGTGCTTGATTTCCATGTATCATTAGTCTTCAGTTCTTTATTTCTTCATGTATCAGTGACAAAAATATTCACTGTAACACAACAGACTGAAGGCTAGTGTGAATCGGAAGAAATGTCCTCAAGCAGGACTTCATTGGAGTCACAAAACACAGGTTCTTCAATGCATCCAGAGGAGGGCAACAAAGCTGGTGAAAGGGCTGGAAGGAATGTCCTATGAGGAGCGGCTAAGGACTTTGGGCTTGTCTAGTCTGGAGAAGAGGAGGCTGAGGGCCGACCTCATTGCTCTTTACAGCTTCCTGAGGAGGGGGAAGTGGAAAGGGAGGTGCTGATCTCTTCTCCCTGGGATCCAGCGACAGGACGCATGGGAATGGTTCAAAGCTGCGCCAGGGGAGGTTCAGACTGGACATCAGGACGCGTTTCTTTACCGAGAGGGTGGTCAAACACTGGAACAGACTTCCTAGAGAGGTGGTCGATGCCCCAAGCCTCTCAGTGTTTAAGAGGCATTTGGAGAATGCCCTTAACAACATGCTTTAACTTTTGGTCAGCCCTGAAGTGGTCAGGCAGTTGGACTAGATGATCGTTCTAGGTCCCTTCCAACTGAAATAGTCTATTCTAGTCTATGTTTGGTATGCAACCAGATTTCTTACTTAAAAAGGGAGTCACACTACAAGTGAAACAAAACCACTTCCAAAAAAATCTAACTGGAAACTGGTCACCTACTGGGTGAATTCAAAGCAGGAAAATAGGACTAGAGTGATGAGGAATTACAGAAATCTGATGGCTATGCTTGACACATATCCTGTATAAGAGAACAGAATATGAGAGGGAAGCTGTCTTGCAACTAAAACTGGCCATTCTGTTCACAGACATTTAGCTCCCAACAGATTGCATTGTACCCTTAATTGGATAGGAATGACTAGAAATCTGGCTGAATATTTATGCTTTCACTTCCCTGGCAAGGAAATACAACAGCTATATGCATCTTGCAATAAATACTGCCTCATTTCCTAATGTAGCTACCTCCAGCCACCTAGCAGTTCTTATTAAATCCTTTTTTACCTCTCCTCCCAGCAAGGCAGCATGGTTCAGTAGTCAGAATTGCACCCTAGTGACCACCTGCTCTACTCCAGGCACTGTCATTATCTGGGGCTGACTCTCTGCCAGTGAAGCATGATGAAGAAGCCTCTTTGCTTTCCTGTCTGTTAAGACTTTTCTGTAAAGATGATGAGATACCTTTCTCATCACAAAAATGAAAGGGGAATGACAAGGACTGTTAATGATTTGTGCAACACTCTGATAACATGGAGCACCATTTAAGTGTAAAGTGTATTTGAGTTATGCCAGCTATGAAAGAGAGATCACAAAAGCATATTGGAGCATGGAGTAACATTTTATGCTAATTATGGGTGGAGAGAGAATAAAGAAACTGGCCTTCCTACATCCAGCAGTAATGAGACTCAATTTATGCCTGTTTTTACATAATCTGCTTATGAGAGCAAAGAAAATCCCCACCCTATCTGCTAGATGTATACTGGAATAAATCTCCTCCCACAGAGATTTGCCTCAATCATGGAAGCAATCAGAACGTTTAGACTTTGATGTGAAGATGGAGGCCAAAGAGGAAAATCACTCTACAAATTAAAAACTGTGCCTTCTAAAATAACAGTTAGAAAAGTTTCTATAATCAACACGGCATGAATGATTGGTAATGATGTCCCAGACCACAAGCTAGCCAACGCTTTTCCTGAGCACAACTGTTTTGCTTTTGAAAGTGCTTATATGCTCTGAATAAACGTCATTTGAAGTTAACACACTAGTTTGTCCTTTTTTTCCCCCAAAAAAAATTACACACATAAGGTTGGACATTGACAACTGTGGTTAACTGAATCACTCCTTCATGTGCATGCATTGGAAGAAATTTAAGAGTGTGCTATAAAAATATTCTCTTGCAGCATCAATACCTTTCCTAGTCAGATTTTACTTAATAACCATTTTTTACAGAACCAAACTCACTAGCTCCATCAAGCTCATAATCAAGCTACTGCTCTTACCTGGTTGTTGAAAAACATAAATTGCTCTTTAGCCCCAGAACAAAAATACCAAAATACAGACATTCACAAAGTAGCTACAATGTAATGCTAAAACCCATTGAAAAAGCAAGTGGAGACAACATCCTATACACCTGCAGTATTCAAAGAAAGACCAGTAAATACTGGACAAAAACTAGTTACAGTTTACCAAAACACATCCAGTAAAGACAGTGGATCACACATTTGTTGAAAGATTAAGCCAAAGTCAGACTGGATATCGTCAATGACAGGTTTTCTCCAAAGGATTTTTCCAACCAGAAATCAAAACAAGTATATATAATAACAATAGCTAATACAAAAATCTTGTTCTTCATTGGCACCATTCCACACTATAATCTTTTTGCCAAGGTATATTCCCTTCAGGTACATACCTAATAGCGATGTTCTCTGATTTGGGACTTAGAGTTGTCAGGGAGCAAAGCTGCAGGATTTCTTGGCCAAACATTTGATCACTCTCGGAGATTAACAAATTTCTTCTCTTACATGACGCCAATATAATTTTGAGATTCATATGTATATAAATATATACGTGGATACATACATATTGATATACATACACACACATATAATATGTCAATAGCATTTACTGACATTTATGCTACCAACATCAGTGCTAGCTAGGCAACTTAATGAAAACAACAGCATTGTAAGTTCATATCTGGTGCATAAAAGTTGACTCATTACATACATCTAGATGATTTAAAGGCACTTGCATCTAGTAACACATCTGCTACTACTGCTTACATCTACGACATCTACATGCATCTACTACTGATTTAAAAACATGCAAATAGTTGTGTTAAAGTGTCTAACATGGCAATCAAATTTGAAATAATATAAAATTTACCTGATTTGTAAGCACAAAATTTATCTATTATTTTCAGGAAATCAAGTTAACCTGAAACACATTATTCAATTATCCCTACGCATTATAAATTCCAAGTAGAAGATGATGTGTTACAAACATGCTAAGATGTAGAAAACCTTTGTTACTGAAGTAACCTGAGTGGAGTCAACCTTGGTGTTTTTTTCTTTAAAATCACTTGAAATACATATTTCTTTGCAAACTCAGTAAGTTGAGCAGCTTTGAGTTTTACTATAAGGATGTATTTTTTTTTCTGCCGGAACACTAAGTGAAAATTGTTTCTTGTTACACTTCAGATCCAAAAATTAGGAGAAACTCTTTAAAGAGATGTAGAAGAAATAAAATTGCTGAGCTTTGGCTCAGCTACAGTTGCTAAGCAATTGATATGTTATCTTACTTGTAAAGTGTTATCTTTATATATATGTCTTTTTTGCATGCCATTCCTGGATGTCCTTGCATAGGATCCTGTACTCTTTGCTTTCACCAGTTAGTTCTGCATATAGAAATCAACAGGGTGAAAACTTACTGACCAACACTTCCACAGTAAAGCAAAACGACCGAGGTAAATTTTAGTTATTTTCTATTAAAGTTTTAGCTGATTAAGGTAAAACACACAACACGATTTGACCTCTCATTAAGAAATATGAGCAAGTGTTTCTTTGCAGACAAATTATGAAAAATTTTTTAATTAAGGTTTGATTTAGCCTAAGCAGTTATCACAGGGCAGCAGGTAGTGAGCAGTGAAGTGCTCGGGGTATCATTCTTTCCCTGCAAGGGCTGGAGGTAGAGGGAGTAATTACTATTGACGAGGCTAATCTTCCAGTCTTCTAACGTCAGGCATGCTCAGATGAGACAAAGCCCACTCAGCATTCCTTGTCTACAAATTGGTCATTTACATAAACATGTTTTCTTTCTAACATATGCTATTGTAGTAGATTACCCAAAGATGGCAGCAGTCCAGCCACTTACTTAGCAGCCAATGTTCATGTCTTATGCATAAACATATGTATTTTTCTAGCCCTTTTCTGGCCTTTACATACAAGTCTGGAGACTAAACCTTACTAAGGGCAAGTGGAGCTTTGTGTCAAAACCAGTTGATGAGGGTCCCTGCCTTTGAAGTCACTCCCTATCATCGTAACAGCATGCAGCTATAGTGGGGGTTTTTTTCTGCTGGACATATCCTGTCCCCCTCAAGGAAACTTTGGAAGTTTTTGGAAATAAAATTACTGTTAGACAGACCATACACAAATTTTTACATACTGGTTTAGCTGTCCAAAAGCATTACTTCAACACTGCATCTACATTATCCACACAAAGCCGTAACCCATGGCGTGCCTTCCCCACATTGTTTCAATGCAGCTTTTACATTTGTTTTCCAGATACCAAACTAAAACTCGGGAACGGCATTATTTCACTCACACATTTTTTTTTCACATGCAGATGCCGTATTTATTACTATTCACCTCCTTGGCCCCACAAAGATCAGACTGACTCCGTTCTCAAGGGATGAGAGCACCCTGCCAGGATGGTTATCTGCAGTGTGACTATTGTAGATTATTTCAGTGACAATTACTGATAATAGCAACTGCCCATCCAGTTCCTGCATATTTCTGTGGTCTTCTACTCGGCCTATTCTGTTCTGTGCAAGGGACAGGGTATTATTAATTCTCTTTTTTCTTTCTTTCTTTTTTTGGAGACTAAACAAACTCAAATGCTACAGTATAAACTAAGTGACTACACAAAAATGTTGACAGAACTTAGATTTTTTTGGAAAAAAGTGACCTCTGTCATGTCCTTCAATCATATTGCTAGCTATCCCTGCTGATGAACAGCTATCATGTCTCACAAGGCTTCAATCACACTAGAAATAAGATATCTAACTATTCTGCATCCATCACTGGAATGATTTAATCTTGCACTAAGAAATATAAACATCAAGCCATCTCATTTCATAGTAGGTATATTTAAAAGACTGATCTCTACAAAACAGATTTCCTTCCCAAAAAAACCCCAAACCAAAAACCCCAAACATTTCTGCGCATCCAGTTCAAACATTCTGGATCTTCTTGATTATTTCCACAAGGAAAAAATTAAAATTTGCAAATTGTGATTACAGTCTTCCAAATCTAAAATTCCAATCATCTTACATGGTTTTTTTTTCTGCTTTGCTGAGTAAATTTCTCTGACCCAGTCTCCCTGACTTCTCACTGCAGGTCAGGTGAAATTTTGTTTGTATTTATCACTTGCACAGTGTCAAAAAGAAACAGTAATGTACTTCCTACAGGCAGATAGACGCTATTCTGAAGGGCATAAAATCAAACTAGGTAAAGAAAGAAAAAGAGAATGGATAAAAGCATGGCTAGGCTCAGTACACTTTTTGTTGGCTCAACTGTATTTGCTCTTCCTTCCGCATCTGCACACATTTCTTCATAAACAAACTCATTGCCTGATAAAAGGTAGGCAGCAATCTGTACAAATCCTGCAATATACACTCTGGTATCATCCATGCTGGGACTAAATGGTAGAATAGTATCCCGGTGCCTCACCTGAATACATTCCCAGGCTGCCTATTACCCTGTGTTTTGCTTAAGTTACATTACTAAGGATTTTACCTACATTTTACATTATGAAAGCAAAAAATCACTGCACCGGTCTTTGCTTTCAAAAGGGAATTATAGAAATTCAGGTGACCAGTGTAACAAAGGTACTAGGTATCTTTGGATACAGGTACTATCAAGGATACAGGTAGTCCTGCAAGGAGCAGGGAGTTGGACTCAATGATCCTTATGGGTCCCTTTCAACTCAAGCTATTCTATGATACTAAACAAGTGAAACTAGAAAAAGTAACTAACTGAAATAGAAGATGTATTTATTAAACTTCACCTGACAATTCAATCCCTTTTGTCCCTGGAAAGTTTAGTTACAGCTTAAAGATGACAGCCGTAGATTTCCCTCCATGGTGTTTCAGAGGAGTTTTTTCTCAATATATTCATGACACATTGATAACTTTATAGGGCTAATGTGGAGATTACACTTTCTCATACCTGTTGTCAGATACCAATAAAATGGATTCTAGTAAGTCTGTAAGGATTTGGTCTGAAACTTTTCACTCCGTGTACCAGTTCCTTACAGACTCTTGCTGGTAGGGTCAAACAAGGAGGAAGGGATAACACAGTGGCTACTCATAAACCCCAGGCTGCTACCGCCTTGTTCACCTGTTTTCAAGAATGGGTATGAATTTTGACATTACATTTCTGCACTAATGAAACCAGAGAACATCTTCACAAAATATCCAGTTAGAAGTAAAAAACTTTTGCTGTCAGGTTACAATGCTGGCCGAAGGAAACACCCTGTAAGGTGCTTCAGAGGCACCGGCTGCCCCCAGCCCTGTGAGACCAGACGTCAGTGGGGCAGCCCCCTGAACAGTGTCCTTAGTTTGAATCCGACCAAAATAACACCGATAAAATTTGCTTTGCCCTGATTGTTGTAAAAGGTTTTGCTTTGTGGGCTACATAATTCAAAAAAAGTAGGGAATGACACGCTCTCCTAAACCAAGCATCGCCTCAGTGGCAGGCACAGGTAGATGGGATTAGTCACCACGCAGCTCCAGCTCTCTGGAGCACTTCATTTACCAACATGACTGTAATTAACCTTTCAGCGAACACATTGCTGTTGCCATGGGAACCCACCCTGGACATAAAGACAGTTTCATTATGTAGCGCATACACTGAGTAAAAGTTACGCTTCTGACAAATGCGTCGTCACGAAAGGGTGTCAAAGCAGGTGTGAGCAACATCGCTTTGGGGAGAGGTGGGATGACAGCTCAATAGGAAAGTCATGACCAATCTAGAGAAATTAAGGCCACAAGAGGTGCCAGGGAACCCAGAAAGCCATGTCACACCAGTTCAAATCACCTTTCCTTCCACTTCTCCAGAGTAAGCAGTCACTGCAGAAAATAAAAATTTCAGAGCCAGAGGAAAGAGTGAAGGAGAGCACTCTTCTGTATCTCCACATATAAATGGAATCATATTAAACAATCCCACAAATTAAAAATAAAATAAAAATAGCACTTTAGCCTAATGTACAATAGGCACAGAAACTCCATAACACTATTTATTTTTTAAACGAATGCAGCAGGTTTATCTATGAGAAAATAAGAATCATAAAATCTAAACAGAATAGCACCTTACTAGCTAATATTTAGTTTGCACTCCACAATTTGCATTATAATCACAGTCTACTTTCTTCTCCGAAAGGGTTTCTAAAGACCAACATAATGAGATTTGCAATTTACTGTACATTACCATAAGAGTCTCAAGCTTTACTGAAATTTATCAAATAATATTTATTAGCATTCTAGGAAGCCTTTAATTCAATATTAATCTACATTTGTCAAATAAAGAACTAAAATACATTTTGAATTGCATTATCTTTTCTTTCTTGAAAAAAATTGAATTTGTATATTCACTAATTTGCAAAATTCAGTGCCTATTACATCTTTAGATCATTAGCTCCTATTGGATCCTAATACACTTCTAATGAAAAGGAAGGTTAAAAAAAAAAGTCCATCTGTAGATTTGAGAACTGATTTCTAACATAAAACATTTTATAGCAATGTAAATGTATTATTTATGTGTGCCTCAATTTTCCCCAAGACATACTTATCTGTCCATATTTAGGGGGAGGAGGGGAAGCACTCAGGCATCCAAAATTCAAATCAGGCAAAATTTAGGCAGTCCAAGCATGAGAATAGAATAGAATAGAATAATTTCAATTGGAAAGGACCTACAACGATCATCCAGTCCAACTGCCTGATCAATTCAGGGCTGACCAAAAGTTAAAGCATGGCATTAAGGGCACTACAAAATCGTTTTCATCATAACACCTTCCATACCTAGTGGTCCCTGAGAACTTCTCTTTTCCCCAGAAAAGTTACTGGGGTGCTTCAAGTTCACTGTTGTGCATTTGCCGTCTTTCTTCAGCTGTGTATGTAAACACACACCAACTCCAGCTCAGATTCATAAACTCAACACATGCCCATGAGCATGGACAGCACCAAGCTAAAAAAGTAGGAAAACAAAGAGCAGAAGACAGCAGCAGTGTTTACATTTTCCTAATAGCGTGCGGGGCTGGGATCCCTGCCCAGGAAATACAAAACCTGGCTTCTAGACCATCACCCAAAACCGACCAATTCATTTTTCATTGAATAGTAAAAATATAAAATGCATAAACCACAGTCAGACAGAAGCTACAGCCTGATTTCTTCGGTGCCCTCTCTCCTGCCGGCCGGCCCAGCTTTCGCGGGGAGGCAGGGCTGCGCTGCCAAGACAGGGGATGCAACTTAACCTGGCTGCCTGCTCTCGGGGAGGCGGTGCAGTCATGAGGCTGTTGCACAAATGGCAGAATCCTCTTTCTTTCCATCCCAACAAATTAAGAAAACAGCGATAAGCATAATTAAATTCCTGAAATTTGAAACAATGACTGCCCGCCCCAGAAACACTCCTGTCAGGCTGCAGACACATTTCTGTACCCTGTTCTTTGTTCACCTTTTCCTGTCAAATGACTCACAGGTGATTCCAGGCTTCAATATTGTTAGCAAAATTCAATTTTGCAGTGGCAACACAGTGGGTTAAGAACCACAGAAGGGGCAGAAGCAGTCATCAGCATTTCAAGGGCTAGAGGGGCTGGTGGGGCTTGTGTGGGAAAGACTGACGGCAGGATGCAAGGAAGAGTAATGGGATCTGCCCAGTTTGGAGGAACTGGATGTGAAGGACCAGGGATCACAGTTATTGAGGCTGCAGATTGGTGCAGATCTCTTTCTTTCTCCTCCCCCAAACCATGTCCCTTCTGGGATCTCACACTCTCCCCTCACTTCTTCATGATACAGCTGACAGCCTGCAGTTGATGCTGAGACATGTTTGCATTATGTCTTGCAGCCCCAGGCAACTGGCTACAGCTTTGAGCTGGCTTAGACATTCCTGCACCGTTCACGTGCTTGGACACCTGACTCTCTCCATGCGCTTTACAAAGAGCAGGTGCTGGAAGATGGGCCTGTGGGCTCCGTTCCTGGAGCTGGATATTCAAAACACGACTGTGATGACGTTCAACAATGTTAAAAGTCCTCTCCCAGGTCATGTGCAGACCTGCTGGGTGATAGGATATGCTTTGAGGGAATGAAGGTGAGGATGCCTCACTGTCCCTTTAGGGGATTCAAGACTTCAAGGTCCTTATTCCAAACTTGTTTAAGTTGAGATGAAAATTGCTTTTCTGCTCTTTTTGCCTTTCTTTTGCTAGGAACCTGCTCCCATTCTCACAACCACATGGTTGGTCCAAAATTCACAGGGGTCAATAGGAAGACCCGTAGTGACAATAGTTTCTTTGAGCAGGCGATTTGCTATTGACCTCAACAGTGGTGGGATCAGGCCTCTCCCCATTTTTGTCCTTCACAGTACAATGAAAAAACAGCCATAACAAAGAGTTAAAGTTGCTCTCTGTGCCAAAATGAAACTGAAAGGAAATACATGCTATTGCCTTCATTCTTCACAAATACATAAAACACCCAAACCCATGGGATTATTCCGACATCTCAGAAGAAGAAACTGATAAGAACATGGTTCATTTGCATATTAGCAGAATTCACTGTGTGATAAACTGGATTATTGACCCATGAGAAGCAAATCACCAACAATCAATCCCTCTCTAGAAGTCCACTCTGCTCAATGGCTGCCTGGCTCAGACCAGAAGTTTTGCAGAGTGTTTTGCCTTGTCCAGCACAGACACTGTTCATGCTTAAGAACAGTTACTACAGAGAATGTATCAAAGCAGTCCTATCACCTCAATTACTAAAAGATATCCTTTACGTGGAATTATTTTCATGCTTTCTTGAAGGCTTGAGTACGAAAGCAACCAATGGCTGTCATAGTTGAGTTTTTCATAGTTGGAAGCATTTAGATATATCCACTATGTTTACCTGTTAAGCACAGTTAATGTACCCTACCACTAAATAACTTCTTCAGTTTAAAATCAAAACGTGATAATACATTTTTGTTTTCTTCAAGGCACTGTTGCAACTGTAATCCAAGAGGGGAAGCAGAGTAAACATACTTCACCTACCCTCCACTATATCACTGCTTGAAAGGCACTTAGCTATGTCATACAATAACTTTTATCACTTTGAGTACTGAGTAATCATTTTTTGATTACCAGTTATGTCCTCCTGAAATGAAAGTGTTGGAAAGCCACTGCATCTCTATTTTATATTAAAGCTTACCATTTGGCTAGCATAACTTTCCAAATTGCAGCAGTTGTTTTTGATAGGATTTCTATATGTTCTTGCTTCTGGTTCATTTTTAATGAGACCATGCAATCAGGTACTTAAATCAGAGGATAAAAAGCCTAGAGAAAATTAGGCACTGAACCATGAACTTTACTCGGTGACCTTAGACAACTTTTCCTTAGGATTCATCCAATTTATCGGGGGTGGGGCAAAAAAACCCCAAAAAAGCCCAACCAAAGCCCAAAACAAACAAACAAAAAAAACCAACACAAAAAACCCCAAGCCCAAAAAAACCCAAAACCTGTGTGAAAAAAAATCTCAAGTCTTGCAGAAAATTGGAGGCGACACATCAGCTGAGCTCACCTTCCAACACCATCCTACCGTGGGGCTGAGCACACTCCTGGGATTTCAATTTTATAAATTATGTGTGCTGTAAACTGCAAGAAGATGTAAGTGTTATCCTGAGAAGGCAGCAGTGCCAGCTTGCTAAATCACTATATTTCTTTAAACTTACATTCCGAACTTAGAAATCACTGTGAGAATTTCAATTAGTGCAAACTATGGTTTACTAAAAAGCTGAGTACAAGTAAACATCCTTCTAGTTCACAGTTTTGATGTAACAAATTAATGAGCTTACCAGTGAAACACAAATAACATTGTAGTAATGGATGTAGATGCTTATCAAAGAGAAATCAATCTAATAAAGAATTCACTCAGTTAACACTGCAGTGCCTTTTTTGAAGCCATGTGTGCGATGTCTCTTTAAAAGGTGCAGCAAGGATTTAGGACATCGTAACATGACCCCATAACATGAGCCATTGTTTCCAATTCGTGACTTGAAAAGATGTCCTACTTCTGGAAATATTTTTGCTGCTATTTCTTTCCCTGCGTGTCCCCACTTCTTCATCACTTGGGTTTTAAATACATTTTAAAATTTATTGCTTATCCTCTATTTCTCCAAATGCCGTTTTCTATCACTCCCTGCTGTCTTCCTCTGCACTTGTCTGGAGCTCCGAGCTGAAATGGATTATCTGAACTCAGCACTACCTCCAGAGGAGTCACCAAGATGACAAAATTCAAGGAAATAAAAACATCTCAGTCACTCATTAGCAGAAGAAAAGGGTCAGACAGGACAGGTGGGGAGGAAAGGGAGATGATGACAGATTATTATAAACCTCCCAAGTGAGCCATGATGAATAAAACCCTGCACCCAGCTGAGAACTAGGAATTTAGGAATCATGGATTACATACTTTAGCAAACTGATTTACAGTGTTTCCTGTACAAGTATTTCCCCTTGAAGCACAACAGAGTTGCAAAGGGAGTATTTCTGAATTGTATTTTAGAAAACCTCACTGACAAGTACACAGCAACACACCTTCACAATTCATCTGTTTGCCTTAATTTACCAAGAAAATCCATGACATGAAGAAATTCTGGATTCTACTGCTGTGTAAAAATGATGGAGCTCATTTCCAAAAGCAACTGCAGTGAGGTAGCAACAGACTCCTCAGCCTTGTTGAGAATGACAAGCAGTTGGAAAGAAAGCTTATGGATAAAAATCCCAGACTGCATCCTTTTGCTCTAAATGGGAGTCAATACTGAGCTCCGCAAAGGGTCAGGGGAAGAAAGAAAAATCAAGAAGTTGTCAGGGACTGAGAGTGAACAGCACTGATTGAGTATGAATTTAAAAAGCCAACAAACAAAACACAAAAGAAAATGTCTTTGTATAGACGTATAGCTTGGTGCTGGATTGTGTCCCAGAACAATTTCCAGATATAACAGCCTAGCAGTACCAGGAAATCACTCTTATCTTATGAGAACTTTCTTGTTTGGTTATTACAGATTTTTTTTTCTATTTAAATTATAGATGTTCTGAGTTACAGAAACCTCTGTAATAAAATTATATTTAAACATAAAAATAAATTATTTTAAAACCTAAACAAATGCCTGCAATGAACAGGAAGTGTCTCTTACTGAAGAACAGCTATTATTATCATTGTCTCATGCTGTAGCAGACATTTTATAATCCTTATGTATATTATCCAAATATATGTCAGCATTTTAGGTATTATAGACCTCATAAATCAGAATATTTTAGTAAGACTTTTCTGATTTAATAATCTAATATTTTAATAATACTCAAGGCATCTTATAAAAAAACTGTTTGCCTACAGACTCCAGACAAGCTCTTCAGCTCACACTGGTGACATTCTGTGATCCGTGTTACGCAAAAAAATTCAATGGACCTTCAGGCCTAAGATTTATTAATTTATGCATTTCCCTTAAAAAGCAACACAACAGCAGGAGCAGTTACAGCTGCCTCACAAACTGTTTCAGGTCTCATATTCTCCACCGATCATAAGTAACTCCCTCTACCCCAAAAAGGTCTGAGTTTGACCTGGTAACTTGGTGAATTCTAGTGGTCAAAAGCCATCTTTCTCCAAAAAAGGAAGACGTACCTCTCACACACTTCACTAGTTTTTTTTAATACACAGCATGAGCATGGTGGAGAACCCTCTTCTCCTCTTAATGTCTTTATTGAATGACCATCACTTCATTTCATTTCTTGGATAGCTTTTTATGTTAGACAAAAGCATTTTCTTATGAAACTTCCTCTATGTCTTATCTCCTGGGATATTCTGCTCTTACCATTCATTTAGTATCAGTTTCCCTAACTTTTATAAAACCAAAAAATCCTCCCAATGGAGTGAAGATGGGGATGACAGGAAAGATTGGTGTTCAATACCATTCACAAATTAGCAGGCAACTAGTAAATCACAACATTATTACAATAGTTTGCAGGAGAAATATCCCTGTTTAGGGTCATCTACATGAAGAAATACCAATGACTGGCAGAAAGTGACCAAAACTTGATTGATTGAGAGGCCTATTCTGGAAGCTGCAACTCAAGCAGTATTACCCCTGTAAAGCTGACAACATCTGCATGAAGAAGGTGGCGGGGGAGTTAAACCCTGAGGAAGAGATCAGGTCCAATACCTAGTGACGAGAGTGACAGCCATGCTATTACAGGATCAAGTCTTAACATTATCATTAGCTCAGAAAAGATTCAGAACATAATTTCTGAAAGAGATAATTTGGACAAATCTGCAGCCATCCATTTAAGTCAGAGCTGGTCAAGTCTGATAGAAAACAAATGAAGAGTAAGAGATAGCTCACCGTTAGACTTGGAAAATTTAGAACTGAAAACAAAATGTTCAGTCAGTTCTGAAGAACTGGGCACAAAGTTTGGCATAGAGTCCACTAACAGTGACACAGATGGCTCCACTTACTGTAACAAAGATGATGCACCAACTGCTTATTCTGTTTGGGATGCAGGAGCGTAGAACAAGCCAGATGTAACTGCCAGATCTCGTGAAAAGTTTATGATTTTCAAGTCCCCTATTTTTCCAGATCTAGTGAAGAAGGGTTTCCATCCTGCAAATGAAGCTGAGTTTCATTTTGTGGTCTAACTTTGCCAATTTATTTTTAATAACAATTTGAGAGGTCAATGTTAGCTTAGTTTTGCCAGAGCTTTTTTACTACTTGAGAATCACTGATTCACAGGATTCTAAGGGACGGGATCATCAGAACTCTTAGACTGAAATCAGTGCAGTAATGACTACGCAATACCACTTACTATTCTCAAGTGCAACTAGTATTTGCCGACAGTATATTTTATATTATAGAATAAGGCACTAGTTTCAAGCCAGGAACCTCAAGAGGTGAAAGTCACAACCCATTAAAATTTGCATGCAGTATGAAGTTTAAATTGTCTGGCTTAGTGTTTCTTGAAAACTATCTCCTGTTACTATACTCATAGGTCATAGTCAAGTCATATCTTGATATTTCTTTTGATAAACTGATGAGATTGCACTACCTGAAAACTGTTTAAGAAAAATCCCCAAAATATGCAGCTTTCTAGCAGCAAAACAGCCACCTAAATTGTGACAATCTGGACTTTTTCATTATGCTGCAAAAGATTCCAGCTCTGCACGAACTCATGAGCTGCACGGTGAACCACAGGTAACTGAAATCTGCCATCTAATTCTCAAGTCCATTGAATAGTAATGGAGGTTACTAGTGATTTTTACTCATTTGAGAGGATTACCAGTACAGTTTAAAAAAATTTGCAGGCACTCAGTCTAGGTGCCACTCTTATCCTACTTTCTGAGCCAGATAAAACAGAGATATGCAAATCTTTCCCTAATGCCAAAGAGAAAAGGAACTGAATGAGTTTAGAGAAGAAGGAAATATTGGGGTGCTGCCACTTACTTAATTGCTGACATTAAATGCTGATAGGGTTTTAGTACACTGGTATTACTTAAAAGCCCGAGAAGCCATCACCAGGATGGATAACTGCAGCTGAGAGAGAGACTGTGAATGAGGGTGGACACAGAGATCCTGATAAGAACACACAAAAAACACTCAAAAAATACACCGGAAAGATTTATTGTTAACGTGCCAGGACTAAAGAAGTGCTGCATCCTCAACCACATGCTCAGCTGGTGCTGAGCATTCAAAGCATACACGCAGTACATCTCTAGCACCTTTCCTCCTCTCAGCTCCTACAGCCTCAGAGCAGCAGCTGTTACACACCCACCGCCCAGCTGCCTAATCCATTCTTGTTTCTCTGACAAATGATTTGGCTACACTCAGGTTCTGAACTCTCCTGCAATTCCCATTTGCCTTCTTCCCTTACTCCTCTACGATCTTCCATTACCAAATGCCCAACAGAAAATCCATCTACCATCAAGTGCAAAAAATATCCATCCAGCTGTAATATTTTCCATTCTTCTAATCCGGCTGTAAAGACGGTCAATGTTCGGTATGATTTGCCTTGAACGCAGCTGAAGATCAAAGGGTTAATAACCAGATCCCACCCACCCCCCAAAAAAAAAAAAAAAAAAAAAAAAATCACATAGCATCCAAATTCCTGCATATATTTTGCAGATGCCATGTCTTACAAGTGGTGATACTCTCATGCCCATAAGGAATTGTAGCTCGTTTGATTTCTCTCCAACACACTCCTTTTAATTGAAGCTGTACCCTAGGCCAGTAGCAAAGAGTTGTTGAGAGAGGAGAAGAAATAAAATACCTGCCAATATGTCTGACAGAAGAAAACATTAAGATAAGCCAGAAGCACAAGACTGCACTCTCGCATTTTTGTTGAGTACATGCCACAAAAGGATCATTTAAGATACGCTGGTCTCAGAAACTGCCTTTTTTACTTACTTATTCATTTTTTAAAAGGAACGAGAGGCAGAAATCTCAGTAAAAAATTCTTCAGGTTGAAGAGATTGTATCTTCCCACCAGTAACACTGCTCATGTAAGGCAAAGTCATGATAAAGGATTAATCAGTTTTTATCCAGTCTGCAGAAAAATTTCCTTAATGTTCTTATGAAGAGTCTGACCAAGATACATTTAGTTAATTTTTATGTTTAACTGCCACATATCAAGTACTTACTTAAAAGTATGAAAGAAGAGAGGAAACACCACATTAAGAATAACTTTATAGAATTCTCAAAAGACTATGCATACATATTTCTCAGTGCTACTGCCAATTAAAAAGAAATTTTATTTCTTCTCCAGTAATGAGCCACCAAGCTCCTCTTTATCTACAATTTAATTTATACAATCAAAGTTTTAGAAGATGTTCTGTTTACCCTGAGAACACTGTGTGAACACTGACAGCAAGAATGGATAGAGATGTCATATAGCCTCTAAAATAACCACACGTAAACACCCACAAAGCCAGATGAGAGAGCAGCACATACTTTTATCAGAAATCCATCATGCGTACAGAATACAATGGGGACTCAAGTGTCAAATCTCACAGTGGTGGACTTCATCAAAGAAAGAATTACAGCTTTGTATCTTCTTTGACTAGTAGACCAGGATTTTCTTCAAAGCTTTCCGTGAAATCCACTTCTAACAACCCCATAAGTCACCTTTAATCTTTAAAGTCAGAACCAAAAAAGGTGCATGTTATGGTTTAACCCAGCAGGCAGCTAAACACCACACAGCCGTTGGCTCACTCCCCCCGCAGTGGGATGGGGGAGAGAATTGGGGGGTGGCGGGACGGGACCCAAACAAAAAAAAAAAAAACCACCAAAGGTAAAATTCGTGGGTTGAGATAAAGGCAATTTAATTGGACAGAAAAGGAAAATAATGATATGGTAAAAGAATATACAAAACAAGTGACGCGCAATGCAATTGCTCACCACCCACCGACCGACCCCCAGCCAGCTTTTCCCCTCATTTATATGCTGAGCATGACGTCATATGGTACGGCATACCCCTTTGGTCAGTTGGGGTCAGCTGTCCCAGCCGCGTCCCCTCCCAGCTTCCTGTGCACCCCCAGCCTGCTCGCTGGTGGGGTGGGGTGAGGAGCAGAAAAGGCCTTGACTCTGTGTAAGCACTGCTCAGCAGTACCCAAAACATGAGTTATCAACATTATTCTCATCCTAAATCCAAAACACAGCACTATAGCAGCTACTAGGAAGAAAATTAACTCTATCCCAGCCAAAACTAGGACAGTGCAATTTTAGAGGTGTTACAAGAGTTAATTCTTTAACCAATTGACCACTTTAACTAACACAATTGCATTTTAACACAACTTCCTCTTAACCTAAGCAATAATCAGATCTAAGAATTCAAGCTTTCTCATTAAGAGGAGGATATCTCAAGGCTTCGCTTTGAAAACAATACACTGAATGAGATCTGCTACTGCAAGTGCATTTGTTCTCCAGAAGAAAACAAAATCTGATGTCACTGTAATGTGACTGATAATACCTTGTTACCATGGAAGAAAACCTGTGATAAGATAAAGGGATTTCCCTGTAGCATACAGTAAATCTGTCTGAACAAGGAAAGAACTTTCCTGCTTATCCTGAAGTATACATATTTAGTGAAATTTGCATTATAAATATGACTGCAAAATTCCATAACAGGATACATTCTCTTTCGGAGATTTTCACAACTGTTTACTGTTCCTCCACTCCAAACTCAATCTGGGATCTCAGAGTCAAGCTGAATTGCTCAGAAGTTTGTCACCACCAGAAATACAGCTTCATGTATTAAATTATATTTATTCAAACACATAGTCCTCAACCCTGACTTCACTAATACGCCAAACCAACTGCTTTCAATGGATTTTTATATCTACAACTGCTTTCAGGTCATTAAATACACTGACTGACGTATAAACAGAAACATTAATGAGTTTTCATGAAGATAGTAAAATTTAGTATGATACAGTATAAGAGTGATGTTATAAATGGGACTGTTTAGCCTGGAGAAGAAAAGGCTCAGGGGGATCTTATCAATGTGTATAAATACCTGAAGGGAGGGCGCACAGAGGACAGAGCCAGGCTCTTTTCAGTGGTGCCCAGTGACAAGACCAGAAGCAGTGGGCACAAACCGAAACACAGGAGGCTCCCTCTGAACATCAGGAAACACTTTCTTACTGTGAGGGTGAGCCAGTACTGGCACAGGCTGCCCAGAGGTTGTGGAGTCTCCCTCCTTAGAGATATTCAAAAACTGTCTGGACACGGTTCTGGGCAACCGGCTCCAAGTGGCCCTGCTGAGCAGGTGGGTTAGACCAGACAACCTCTGGAGGTCCTGTCCAACCTCAACCATTCTGTGATCACTACCAAGAGTAGCTATAACCCTGAACTAGTGCTGGGCATGAAACTTCATTACACATCTGACTACTGAAAATCTTCCCAAAGTTAAAGCCTCATTAAGGCAGACCACCCAATACACAGAAGTCAGGGCACTCATCTGCTGTATGGGAAGTAAACATTCATATCTCAGTTCTATGTGCAGGAAAAAAAAACCTTGGATCTCAGTCTCTCAGATTACATACATTCTAGCTTTTATTTTTTTCACATGCGCTTTATCGTGAGATGTGAAATACATTTCTGTTAAAGGCTATTGCCATAGCATGGCCTGAACAACAGAATTCTAGATTCCTTATCCAGTGAACGGGAGCTCTTAATTCTGAGATTAAACAGAATTTTGCATAATGATGAAAAGCCCTATCTTTAAAAGCAAAGTTTATTCTGGAATTTAGAAAAACTAAAGAGTCGCAGATGGCCACGAAGTCTCAAATGAACAGTGTCAGCAAAGAATCGAAGTGTGTCATATATTCTGAAAAAAAAAAAAAAAAAAACCCACACCACAGGCCAATTTCAATGAAAGACCTAATGTTAATTACAGAAAAAATATTTCTCACTACTGCTCTCACCTTCCCTGAGCAAAGAAAGTTTGTATTTGCCAAAAGACTCATCGTATTTATCCTAGACTAATTCCAGTACCTTGAAATGTCACCACTGGAGGATATTGCAGTAGAGGCTCAGCTACATACTACAGATCAGTTCAAAATCAGAAACTCAGTGAAGCAGCACCCATCCGCCTCCTTGCCTTTGAGTCAATTCGGAACAGCCCAGGTTGTACTAGCAATCCTGTCACTGCTTACAATGCATAAAACACTAGCTAAGCTAGTGACAAATTAAATTTTGAGGTAAGTAATATTTAGGAGACAATAAGTGTGAGAAATTCATTCTGGGTTTAAAAATTAAGTCTGTGTTGGATTAGAAGCAAAAAACCTATTTTAGATCTATACTAATATTTAAGTAGGCTAACTGAATATTCTGGCTAATACTGAAATTAGTGAGGTTTTCCTATTGCAATGCTTTTTTTTTTTTTTTTAATTCACTGCATTAAGCTATTTTACAAATATGCTGAAACTACTGCTTTGAATGGCTTTAACAGCATAGGAGCTATCGATTTTTGCACCCAATTCCAAGAGCTGACAAATGTCCTTTTTCCACTTAAGGAGAAGAGAGATGACAGCTCTTCCATCTGTTGGGAATGAGAACCTTTGTGACTGAAAAGCAGCTAGGTCTTTTTTCATCCTGAGGAAGGAAAACGAGAATAAATTGGCCATGTAGATGTTCTTTAACAGGCTTAAATTCAGAGTCTATAGCAACATGAACTGCTTTCTATAGCTAGTTTGTTTGTGTCTCAGGCACAGGAGCCAAGGGAGGTGGCTGCATTATTTGCTGGATGTTGCTGTTACTGAAAGATAAATACAGCATTCTTCCTTTAATCTCCGAAGTGCCTTTCCGACCTGAAGTGAAGCCCTTTGCTGTTTAAAAACAAAACCAGAAGAGATTTATTTTCCCAACAAAAGCAGGACCAAGCAGAGAGGTGGCTTTGGACCTGATGTTTAAGAACACCATTTGATATGATCCCGACCAGGGTTACACAAGCAAGAGAGAGAAGGGGGAAAAAAAGGAAAAAAAAAAAAAAAAAAAGGCAGCTCAGTGCCCGCTAAAGAAGTTATGAGACATAAAACCAAGACTATAACAAGGCTGGAATTTGCAGGACCTTTGCTGTCAGGTTCTGCAAAATCAAAGTCAATAACAAGCACTGGCTGAGAAGCACTGAGCCCAGCGGTGCCATTAGGATGGGGTTATGACAGAACTACAGCTCCCCAGTGGAAATGTCGTGCTCTGAGCTGCCAAGTGCTGAACCAGCATTTTAGGAGGAAAAAAATCTGTAACAAAAGGAGTTCAGATTTGTTCTCTATTTCACCTTTGAAAGACTAACAGGTAGAAATACCTTTGCACAGAAGAATGAGAGCGCAAGGAGTAAGTTATGCTCCTCTTCTCAGGTTCAACACATATTTAACTGCATTGCATCCTAGTATTTTCATATATCAGTATTGTCCTACAAACATACAAACACGTTGCTTCCAAGAATCCAAAATAAAGCTAATAGATGTTACTCGATGCATCAGATTCATATGCATCTATTACCCTAGGTAAAAGAGCTATCCGTGCTCCCGCTATATTCCCCAATACCAAGTATACCTGTTCTTGAAACCTCAAATAATGGAAACCTCACATTCTCTCCAGGCTACCTGTTTCAAAGCTTCACCATCCTTATTTGTCAGAAGTTTTTTTTTCTGATGTATAACCTAAATCTTCCTTGCTGCAATTCAAGTCTGTTTCTCACTGATCTCCCTGTGAAAGACCGTGAATGTATTCTCTACCTCTTTGCAACAGCCTTTTATATATTTGAAAGCCATTATCATGACACCTTAGTCTTACCTTCTCTGTATTCAAAAAAATCCAGTTCCTTCAACCTTTTTTTTTTTTTTTTTTTTTTTTTT
>WAAD01016238.1:0-10413 GCA_013389945.1 Fregata magnificens
ATTTCCTTTGAATCCATCCCACTGTCTACCTCCTTACTAGGAATTTTTCCATATATTCAGACAGCAAACTCCTGTGCTCAGTTTCTTCTCATTTACCTTTCCTAGGTACACAGACCATCACGTCAGCACTGCTTTAATATTGCATTCTCTTTTGGGTTACATTGGCCAGGTTTTGGTCAACATTAGAGAAAACTCTGGACGCATACAGAGAATGACCAGTTGACACCATGCAAGCCTTGGGTGCTGGGATTACTCCCTACCCAAGCACCCACACATGTTTGCTTTTGATTATCAGTTAGCTCAGTCGCTTCTCTCGAGCTTTCCTCCTGAATCAATCCCTCCACTTTGTCACTTTAACAGTTTTCCCCTTTTTTTTCTCTGAATCTCATCAGTTTGACCCATTACAGGTTTCGTTTTTAATGGCATGCTGTATTCTAGGTGGAAATTAGGAAATTCTAGGTGGAAATAGGTGTAGAAATTATGGGTTCCCAGCATGATGCTTTTAAAAATATGGCATAAAAGGCATTGCTGCTACTTTTTTTTTAATCAGATTTTAACCTCGTAACTAATTTGTTGTCCACTTTCACTCTTAGGTCTCTTCATATTACTTAGTATGTGTTTCCACTGAATATTTATTTGTGTTTCAGATTTTTTTTTTCTCCCGCATATTCACCACCTTCTCTTTTTTTTTATGTTAAATCTTATATTCTAACTTCCAGAAAATATTGCTAACCTGTCTTGATTAGTTTTATTCTTTCACTTTTCCCACAAGTATTTATAGCACCTCCCAATACAGTAACTTGAGTTGTTTCATTTGCGCTCTCCAAATTATTAGTAAATAAGTACATCCAGATTATAAATTCAATAGTCATAGAACTAGATAATAAACTTCCTTAAAATCACTAAAGTATGTGCAATTATTTAGGCATTTTTTAGGGAAAAAAATGTTCATTTTTAAAATTATTAGAACATTAAAATTGTATATTCCTTTGTTCTTTTTTAGGTGAACTCATCATATCACACCTGAAAGTTCAAATATCCTGTGGTCTTTAACATTCTGTGTAACTGATGTCTAGTTAACAGCAGGATTGGGCTTCATCTGAAGGAGCAAAACCACAGGGATGAAAACATAGAAAGAACAGGTCAAAATCCAGTTTAAAACTCAAAATACAGAAGATAGCATCTATTAATGAGAAATGTTAATTTTACGTTTGATAGGCCCAACCTAAAGCCTCAGTTTTAGCAGCTCTTATTTATAGCAGTTGCCTCATTTAAGAGACACCACAAGTAAGTAACAACTACCTGAAAAACAGGGAGCTTATCAGATTGGGCTCAATACACGACTAATAGTTTGTACAATATATTTTGATTTGACAGGTATTTTGGCCTATATTCCTGCAGATACTTGAACATATGCTGCTTGTGCAAACGCTCATTAAATACACTGAGATTCATTTTTTCTTAGGTGAGGGTGGAATAATGTTTCAAACTAAATGAAGAAATTAAGCGTTTGTGTTAAATATAGTATTATGTTTATTGTGTGTACAGCAAGGGAACGCATCTGCATACTGTACGTTATTAGCAAAATGTGCGCAAATGGCTGATTTTCATTTACATTAACTGGCACATCTTTTTTCCTTCAGTGATATTCTACTTGTTTCGCANAACTGGGGACTGTTAGAGGGTTTCTGTAGCCCTTTGAAGTTCTTAATTATTAGTTGTATCCAGCCTTTTATGGCGCACTTAAGGTTAAATTAAATAATTAAAATATACCTCCAAGAGAAATATAAAGACTTTACATGTTTTAATTAAATTTCTGAATTTCAAGGTTTTTTAAATAGTAACATATGTTTTGATTTTCTTGCGTTGGCATAGTAGAATGCTACATACATTAAACAAAAAATCGGTAGCTTTTTATGGGAATAATCACTAAGTATGACGCATGTAAATGAGCTATTTTCTATGCATGGCTGGCAAAAGTGCTAATTAAATAGTTGGTATTCAAGGCTATGCTCGTTCATTGTTTAGTGACATACAAATCCAGCGATGTGTGCCAGCAGACATTTTAAGTTGAATGTTTTCTCCTCTACGCTCTTTGTCATGAAATGGTGGCACCATGATGAGAAAACTAGTGTAAGCAAAACACTGAAAAATGTTTTAATAATGTCTTAACCATGTAGCGACACTAGTCTAGTTTTCTAATGAATTTTTAATTTCTTTCCTCTTATAAGGATGTTATGAGTTACTGCTGATGCATATTAAATCATATACATGAGTCATTTTCTCACTAAATTTGCATAAAATGGCTAAATGCTAATGCACCAAATGGGGCTTACTATATATGGTACAGTAAATATGCCCTTGCAGGTTTTCTGCAATCAATCTCCTGTATTTCATTAGCAGCTAGATAAAGGTCTGTTCTGAAAAGGGAAAAGAAAAACTATTGTGTGTACACGGTGAACTTATGATGCCTATGATGATTTATACGTGATGATTAGAACCCAGTCTAGAATTAGAATACGCACGAGACTGAAAATAAAGTTCCTTGGCAAGTGCAGCTAAATGGTCCCCCTGAAAGCAGCCTGGTGCTGCTAATAACCACCAGGCAGTTCATTGAGACTTTCCACATTTAGCATTGAACGCTGGGTTTAAAATCCATGTAGCCCATGATTTTAATTTTGCAATGCTTGATGTGTCTCTAACACTGCCTGCTAGATCTGTAGCCACCAAAATCTTGCCAGCTCCTCACTACTTCTCAGTGCAAGTTAAAAATGCTATTCTTCTCTTATTGTTACACACATTCACCTTCCACCCGCATTAAATGTTCCCTTCTTGTCTTCCTGCTAATAGAAATTATATATATTGGCCAACATGCATATGAATTGATAGCACAATTGCAGTAAGAATGGCATCACTGTCGCAATATTACTAATCCAAACAAAAACCTTACATTTAATGACAGAAACTTTGTTCTCGCTCTCTTTTTTCTTTTTGACATCTGGAACACTTTTGTACCTGGTGCAAAAAAAAGTGCTTTTTAAAAATAAATGTATGCTTTGCCCTACAGTTATTTTGAATTAGTCTTGATAAATAATTAAGTAATGCATAATATATTATTTAGATGCAATGGTCTTAAGAATTTGAGTGGTATTTCAACTACAATTATAGTAATTTATTTATCAGTCAAAAATTTACATAATCACACTTCAAAATCCAGTGGACTGGAGAGATATCAGAAGGACACCCAGGAATGTGCGTAATGACTCTGGGCATTAGATTAACTTAATAATGTAATGATGTGCAAGATGTTATAATATCTAACATAGCTATATTTGATGAATAATTTTTAAACTGCGAAAGCTAAACATTGTTTTCTCTTTTCAGTTTTATTTTAAGAAAAAGACAAATTTTAAACACAGAGTAGGAATTAGACCATTCTATAGGAAATAAAGGATTGTTCCTACTAGAATGGAAGAAAATTTAAATGTCTTTTACAGTAAAATCCTGGAGTCCCTCTTCTTCAACTACCAGAGGAAACATTGATTTTTATTACAATGTCATTAAACGGTTACTTGATTTTGTGTAGTTATTTTAGGTGATCCCATTGGTCATCAGCAGTAAAGAACAATGCAGGGAAGAAATGGAAGTTTTCTGTCTTGTCAGTGTAGACAGGCTGGTGACAGAGGTAACTCACTCCTGGTAACTCTGTCATACTATGGATCTTCCCTCAGCCCATGAAGTCTTTTTGAGGCAAACGAGGTAGAGCTTATAGCTACGATGGAGAATAGTGAACTCACTTCATGATGATGCATGTATAGATACAGACCACAGGTTTTCTGGATTCAAACATACACACAGAGACACATGTGCACACGCGAGTTTGCATATGCCAATTCTGTCCATGTATACGTTTCTAAAATAAAAAGAGGATCTACATAGGTGTCATACGAACCCAAACTATGCCATTTGAGAATGATGAGAATTTAGAGGAAGACATAAAACTAGTATTCATATATTTCCCAACAATATTTATGCCGGTTGATAAAATATTGGTACCTTGTAGAATCCCCAGTACTCAGCTGAACAGTAACCTGTGCAGTGTATGCTTACACCAATTACAACCACAGAGAAGGAGGTTCTAATGGTCTGGTTTGAAACAATTTTTTAATATAGAAAAATAAGTGAAGAATTATCTCTGGCTCTGTTTCAGTCCATAACACCACTGGGTTATACTTTCCTATGCACCTACAACAAATTCTGAGATGCTACAACAGCAATTGCTTTCTGTGACAGAGAACAGCTAAAGACAATAACTCATACTTCATACAAAAGCATACTAATTTTACATTTTCTGATGTACCATAACTGCTGCTGAGTTAGACAAGTGAGAAGAAATTAGATATGTGTGATCCCATTCTCACTGTGCAGGTTTTCTGTTACTGACTCCGGCTTTCTCATACAAGGTTATTGTGTGTTAGATTCTAATTACATTAAACTATTAGTGTTATTCTCATGATAATGATATTATTTTATAATACCCCAAACTCTTGTTTCCTAAAGATAATATTCTACATGACAGTAAGAGTGGAGTATTTTTTATGTTAATGTCCCTTTCAGAGAACTGACATTATTAACAGAATAAATGTAACTTGCTTGAAAAGACATCTCTAAAAAAAAAAAAAAAATCAGGTTTTAAAAAAAACAATTATGTGCCCCTTTTCATTGGCACAGAGTTTATTCTGGAAATAAAACAATCCCACTCAGACCATACAGGTCCTTTTACAAAGGGGGAAACACTGGTCCCATTAAAGCCCAAAGATAGACTGACCAAGCTTTGACCCAAAGCACAGGACATGAATTTTTCCCAACAAACTCTTCTTAGACTGCAAAGAAGACAAATTACTGATCATTTCCCATAGACATTTATTTATGAAGTTCATTTTGACCTAGCTTCTACTTTCTCCACGCTGATGTACAAACTGGAGGTCAAAAGGCTAAGCAGAAGGTGGTTCCTTATCACAATCTCCTATGCATTGGCAGTGCCCTTAATTTCTTTATCACACGGGTCCGCTGATCCTGCTCACTGCTGCAACCTTACTCACATGCCACATCGCTTTCAGCACCATCGAAGCCGTAACAGTCTACAAATCATTAAGCAAACGAAGATCTGTGTTCTTATCACACACTGTGCTTCAGCACAGATATTTAAACCATCAGTGTTTAGGAGGAGCAAATGCCTGTTCACCATTACTTTCCAACATGACATGCAGCAGATTTCAGTAAGAGCTGAAGGAACTAAAAAGATAGCAACAAACCATCCACACGTGGAGTTTTGCCTGAACTCTACGCATCCCCTGGTTGTTCCTACATTAAATATGTGTGTATTTACCATTCTAGTATAAATCACTTTAGAAATATGTCCTTATGGTGTAGCCCAGGCACAAAAATTTCGAAGGCGAGCGGCTACAGATATAAAAATGAACAGCATCCCAAACTTCTGGGATACCAAAGAGTCCTTTCCAAAACATTGGCCCTTTAGTTACGAGGTGCTGGAAGTGTCTGCACTTGTAAGCAAGGCACTCAAACTCATAACAGGGTCCAAAACCAGGCCTATCCTTACAGCAGCAACAGGGAGATGACCAATTCCGATGGGGTGCTGTCCCATCTTGCCAGGAAATTTGTTAACACAAACAATGGTCCAGCACAGAGAGGAAAAAAAAAAAAACAAAAAAAAGAAAAAAGCCCTGGCTGCAAGGTGATGGCAGGGGCCTCCAAAATGCTTTTCCATGGCCCAAGTACAGTGGCCTCTGGCAGCACCACGACGCTGCAGTGAGGGGTGCAGGGTGGTCACCATCGTGGGCGGGTTGAGCTCCACCTGACAGCGCTCTGGAGCCAAGATGGTATCATTAGCCCTGCGCAGCGTGATTTCTCCCTAATCCTTTCTGCAACTCACAAGTTTAAATGTCCATGCATGATGTTATTAACTGGCTTTATTAACCACTTAAGACCTGGATCTTTTTTTTTTCTTCTTTTCTGGCTTTTTTTTTTGGAGCCTCCACTGGCAGACGAGCACACCGGTGTGGTGGATCAGTAGCGATAATAACTCAATTACTCAGCAACGGGGTACTCGGGGGGAAGGGGGCTGGCTGCTGCGAGAGGCGGCTCACCGGGTCGCCAGGCAGCACTCATTAGCGATAACAGCCAACAACAATTAAGAGCCGCTGTTAACAACGCAGCCCTGCGACCGGAGGGGACGGGCGATGAGCCGGGGTTGGGGTCACAGGCCGGGTACCCGCGGCGCCCACCGCTCCCGGCCCCCGGAGCATTATCATCACCCCGGAGCATCATCATCATCACCCCGGAGCATCATCACCCCGGAGCATCATCACCCCGGAGCATCATCATCACCACCCCGGAGCATCATCACCCCGGAGCATCATCATCATCACCCCGGAGCATCACCACCCCGGAGCATCATCATCATCACCCCGGAGCATCACCACCCCGGAGCATNCTCAGGCCCAGAGCGGCCTCCTCGTTTGCCGGGGGGGGGTGCCCCCCCCACGCGTGGACGCCGGCGGGCCACAGCAGAGGCCGTGTCCTTCCGTGGGGGGTCAAGGCCTTCCCCTCTGCCCCCCGTGTCCCTCCACTGGGGACGGTGCGTGGGGGGAACCCTCACCGCCCCCTTGACAAACCAGGCTGTAATAGTACAATTTTTCCCATTATTACTGTCGGATAAGGGACAAGATCTAAATTCACGAAGCCCAAAGATAGTTACGGACCTGTTCTGCTTCCCGTCCGAATAGTGCAGAAGCAGGAGCGGGCAGCCGTGAGGCCGGTCTCTCGAGTGGCACTCAGGAGGACAAGCACCACAAGGTTTGGCTCATTCATAGCTTAGCGGTAGTTCTATGGAATTAGGGGGAGAAATGGCTTTTTTAGCATTAGCTTTACAGGCACAAAATGAACACCCCATTCCTTTTCCCCTGCATTACATGTATGGCTAAAATCTACAGGCCAGCAGCCTGCGTGAGACTGGGTCCCGCTCCTTGCGAAGCCAATGGCACAAGTTCATCCCTCTTAGACACTGATCCTGACAGGTAATCTCCACACCAGCTTTACACCACACGCTACGAACATACGTGCATACATATGGGCATGTATGTTTGTAGTTGTACACAAATGAGAGCTTCAGGAAGAACGAAAAGGGTTACTGCTGATGGACAACAGCAAAGCCAAAGGGCTCCTTTCTCCTCCTTTCCCACTCCCTCCCAGAAAGCCCCATAAAAAGTGCCCGAATTTTTACCTCATGCACCTGCCATTTAGGAAATATAATTACCAAAAAGTCTGACATTTTCTTTCTTCTAAAATAAAATAATGGAGGAGGTAAGGGGTAAATAATGCGCTCACCCCAGGGTGAGCAACCTATGGAAGTGGTGTACGTTTTAAAATTCTAAATGGACTTTTTTCATCGTGTCTCTGCGGGGCGGCTATGCGCCCACCCCCACTTCTGGAGGTAGCCAACAGAAATCAGAAAACAACTTTTAATTCACGCAGGAAGGGTGGGATCTGCCCTAATGGACAGCGCGCCCTTGGCTTCTCCACAAAATGAAATATTTCATAACGTCTATTTTAATTGAAACAGAAAGAATGAATCCACCCTATGCTAATGCGTTTTAATGGCAACTTTAGGGAGGGGGGAGATGCGCTCATGAATATGCCCATTCATACAAGCAGCCCTTTCCGGAGGGGTGAAGGCACCCCCCCCCCCCCCGCGGCTGCCGGGTTTTGTACGCCGGGCAGGGGGCCAGCCAAGGCCTTGGCTTCTCTTTCTACCTCCACCGACAGGGTTTAAGCACCTGCCTGTGCCGCCCTGTTTCTGCTCTGAGCCCGGACAGCCCCAGCTACCCCTTGCGTGAGAAAGCCAGAAAAGACAATTTCTCCAGCACCAACGCCTGCCTAGCCACCGCGCCAGCCCTCTGGTCGCACCACGCACTAGCATCCCCAACGTCCAGTGCTGCAGGTGATGGGCCTGCTGGGAAAGGCAGCAGGTGGAGCGGCTGAAGGGGCGCGTTATTCAGCAGAAGGGTAGTTACTCATTGTTTTGCCATTTTATGCCAGGAACAGTACAGCGCTTTGTGAAGGACGGACACATGTAAAAGACAGATGTTCTAATAAAGCACATACAACTTAACTCCTCGCAATGTCTTTGAGCTGTTTCTTAGCCTGCACTGTGCACGAGTGCTAAACAGAGGACTCAACTGAATCGCACTCCTAACAGAATCCATTAAGAAGTGGCGGGGAGGAGAGGAATGGTAAAAACTGAGAGAACTGGAAACATTCCTCCTGGTACCTGGGTCTGCACCGAGATGCCCTGACAGATTTCCTCCAGCACCTGGAGAAACACATTTCCTACTGCTTCGCTTATCAGTTTCAGCCCTGTTTCTGCTAAACGTTCAAGAAGAAATCTTGCCCTAGACTCAGAAGAAACGACCCATGCACTATGGAGTGCACTTATTAACATTTTATCAGTCCCAGGCTGGAGGGCTGCAATAGCTGCCGAATACAAGCTTGTTCACGTGGTTTATTTTCTTAATCACATAAGAAGCAGTTTGGTAACTTGAACTTGTCAGGAAACAATTAGCCAGCTCTATGCACCGAACCCCAGTTCCCATACAAAAATTAAAATGTTTATCTGGCTAAAATAACTCGTAAATGAACTCATTTCCCCCCCCATGCCCCCCCTGCTTCTTTTTGTATTTCGTGCATTGTAGACCCTAGCAATGATATTAGTTCTAGTGTGGGAAAATATTATAATTGAGATCTGGTAAGTTATTTGCAGACTTCAAGTTTTTCTTTACACTGTGCTGACATTTAGTACAGCCCCGGTGAGGAAAACAATGCTGCCATTCATGGCTCTAGACGTAGATTTCAATCGACTTAAGCGGGCACAATGAAACTTGGTCATTCACTGGTTACCCATATTGTGTTCTCAAATTTTCTCTCAGCAAAAGTATAATGACTCAGTATTGTATGGTTGCATAGACAAGGGCTCAGAACAAGAGACACTAGTTTTGTCTGACGGTGTGAGAAAGTCGTGAAGGGATCTTTTCTTCCAGATGGTGTTAAATTCAGCTGCCTTTTTAACATTGGCCTTGCACAGCAATCTGCTGCTCCCTTTTCACAAAGAATAAGCCCGGGTCCCTGCTAGTTAACATGCATACTCACGCAACCTGCAACTTCACTCCAACTGTTTTACAATGCACTGGTATGCTAAATAAACTTGATCTGGTCTCTCCCAGTCCTAAAACTAGCCTTCAAAGAACTGCTCCGCTGATATTTACACTTTTTTTTTTTTCCCCTCCTGTTACATAAAGCTTTGTATGGCTTGATTTCCCCCACACACACACACAAGTTTTAAGGAAACGGCACCTAACAGGTAGATAATCCTAGGAAACGTTACTTGCTGCGTGGGCCTCTTCGAGCGTAAACTTGGAGGGCATGAGACCACATTTCCACATGCTCTCTTTTCCCAAGTCAGAAGCTAGACGCGCGGGACAAAAGGGGGGAGAAACGGGGCGCTTTGCTCCTAAAGCAGTGAAGGAGTAACAATAATAATAGCCAAAGGTATTTTATTGATCGATAGTCACGTAACGTTAATAAGGTACAAAGCAATTTAATATGACAATGGCCAACGCGCGGTTATAATACTGATATTGTTTCTCGGGTGTTTTCCTTCACAAATTTACATCAAAGACCAAGACGCAAGCAGCAGCTTAAGTAAATTGACCCCATTGAACGCCTAAGTAAACAATGGGTTTCCCCAGAAAACAGCTTATTGCATTAATTGAGGCTCTTTGAGAAAGAAAACCGCGTACTTTGTCATGTAAATGTTAATTGTAGTAGACAATGGCTCTAGGTAAATAGCTCCCCTGGACAGGCAGTAAATGAGAGGCGTGCGGGCACTCTGCGGTGAAAGGTTGGTGGCACAAACACGGTTTCGGATGTAAATAAAGAAGGGTCCGCTCACCGGTGGCTAGAGCAGTAAAACTTCGGCACGTGTAGCCCAGCCAAAAGCGGGGATTTACCCCAAAACAGCCTGGCCGGGCTCCCGGCCGGCGGCCACTGGGCGAGACCCTCCGACCGAAACTGCGGTGCGATTATTTTTGCAGCTACGGGGAGGATGGGGTAACTTTTGAGGCCAAATTCTTTGTTTTAAATCCACAACGCTCCTGCTGCTGCCAGGACCCGCGGGCTGGCTCTCTGCTCCCTTCCTCTCCCGGTCTGCGGCGTGAAGGCAAATGTTCCCTCTATCAGCCCCCCGAAACGATGTTTTATATCAGCAGTCCGATTGCAAAGTAAAAATATATATATATATAAATAAATAAAAATGAGAAGCAGGGCGCGGAAGGTCGG
>WAAD01016242.1:12666-47643 GCA_013389945.1 Fregata magnificens
AAAAAAAAGAACAAAAAAGCAGCTACAGGCTTAAAATACAAAGACCCAAATGGCTAGCAAACCAGGGACTCCACAGAGATTGGTTTGCTAACAGATAATGCAAGATATTTTGCTTGAAAAACTGAAAGAGCTTGGTGATATTTCTTGACTTTATTAGTCCCTAAAGTTCACCCCAACCAAGAAAATGTACTCCCATGCTCCACCAGGGGAGGTGAGCCAGGAGCTGAGGGCAAGGGCAAGGCGATAAGGCAGGTCTGCTACCTGTCAGGGGGATCCCAACAACAGTTTGGGAGCAGCAGGGGCCTGGGCTGGGAGCAGGCACACCTACAACATAGCTCAGGCCAGGGCTGGGGATCCTGGACTGTGGGTGCCCTCAGCAGGGCACTGAGTTGCCTGGCCAGAGCCCTGACACTCTGCTACAGTGATACCATCAAAAGGCAAAGAATAACAAAAAATACAAATAAAGCAAACCCTCTTTAGCATCTGTAAAAGCTATAATTTCTCCACTTTGATGTCGTCTTCTTGAAAAGAGGAGAAGGTCTTCCAGAAATATCACAAAGACCGTTGTGCAGCGTACTTATTAGGGTCAGATAAACAGATTCACATGACCACTTGAAAGTCAATAACATTTCCTGGGGTTTGAAAAAGTCAGATTCAATACTTCAGAGTTGATTTTCTTCTCTGAGTGCTTCAGCACTTCCTGTTCCCAGAGCAGCTGAGAAGAGACCATGTATAAAATCTCAGGAGGAAAACAAAGTAGGTTCTTTTACATTTCCCATTCAACTCCAGGCCTGCTCAGAGAAGATCTGAGCAAACCTTTGGATTTTTCAGCACTTGCCTGAACTGAAGTGAACTCTTCAAACTTTGAAGTTTGCTCATTACTTTATCAAACTGAAGTCTAATTTATGTTTCATACTCGGATACTATGTGAATACCTCAGAGGACTTGTAGAAAGTGAAAATAAGGGCTGAATGTGGTTAGGAAAGTTTTTTCCTTCAAACATGCCCCTAATAGAGTTTGCTGGGTTCATCAAAGGGCTCCACAATGAACTGTCAGTGTGAATACGACAGCAAGCTCTTTCTGTACACAGGGTGCTGAAGGCAGAAAAGCATACCTGGTTTCCTTCTAAATAATCACTCCGATGCCACCAGCAAAGACCAAACGTGCAGAGCCACATGTAGAGAGCATATTCAGGTAACAGCAGCTCAGCCAGTTTCTCCACCACACATGCAATCGCACTTAGCAAGTTGAAAATGAGAAGTTTTTAGAATTTCAGACTTTCCTAGATGGCTTTTTAAAAGTGCTGGACTGTTAGTGCATAATAATAAATCACACCAAACGTGTATGGCAAGATCACAACACCAGGGAAATTGTACTATGAAGCAATAGAAGACTTAAAAATTACACTATTTTGAGGACCTTTTCCAGACAATAAAAGATAAAGATACAGACAGGTTTTCATTTTAATTTTATAACCTTATATTATGTCACAAGCTGTAGTACAAGAAACACAACTTATAGGCCACATCACATGTGCAGTCTCCTTGCTGTAAGACCAGTGGGTAACCTATGAGACAGACTAATTTACCTGAACCTGAAAGCACCTTTTCTTCCTAAAAGCTCCTACAGACTCTTCTGCCACCAAATCACATCTAATCATCTGACGGGCCAAGAGCTGAAGGAGAAGCTGTGAGAGGGCTTCAGCAATTGCTCAGGGCTACTCTCAGGTCCCTTCTTTTCGGGCAAGGCTGCCCAACGCCTCACCCATAGACTCGCACACATCCACATAAGCCAGGCACCACTGGGAAGCACCAAAATGGATGAGGGTGCTGGGCGCTGCTGGTACAGGCAGGGCTTCCCACGAACCCATCTGTTGGCACCATCCATCATCACTAGCACACATGACCAGAGGGGAGACAAGCCTCCATGAGGTCAGTGGTCAAGATTTGCTGTCCTCTCCTGCTCTATTGTTGTTAAACCAAAGAGAACAAAGAGACATGAACTTAATGGCAGCTTTGCCAGGCATTTTGTGTACCATTTGTCCTAATAGCCTGTTTTTCAGTTGTTCTTTAAAGAAGCTTATGACATCCTCTTGGATTTTCCTTCAGGCCTCTTCCTTCTGCTGCCTGCGATAGACCTTTTGTTCCTGTTCTATGCTGTCTTCGTGCCAGCTTAAACCCATTTTATACTACTTATACTTTCCCACATCAACATATGAATAGGTATTTCTAATCTCCTTTGTGACTGTAAAGAAACATCTAAACATAGCCTAACTGAAATCAGATTCTCAAAGCTATTGTTGATTAAATATTGACCCAAGGATTTATATTAAAGCACCCATCCACACTTACTGAAATCAATGGCATATGTCATATTCCCAGCATTGCGCCAGAATTTTGGATGCTGTGGGGTGTCCAGGGTAGCAAAGAATATCTTTGGGCATCACCAAAAGGTAACCCATGGTTTGATGAAATCATGACTTTCATTTTTTATAAGCACTTCCACTAGAAAGCCAGGCATGTGTGATTCCCCATGTAGATTTGTATTTAACAGAGTCCTTCTCAGGATGGGTAAATGTGGGGGTTGCAGGGGTGGAGGAGATTGAGGGGGATGGTTCATCTCCACGTTCTGCTCCAGCTGCCAGAATATCTTGCTGTGGCTTTCTGCCAGAGCAGTGCTTTCCACATTTAATAAGAAACATAGAGGGAGGAGGCTGTATGGCTTTAAGGACTCTTTCACAAAAGAAGGCATGAGAAGAAAAACTTAGGGTATGCCCATTCAGGCACTGGAGCAAAAAGCATGCTGAAAAAGGCCGGTGTGATGTGAGGTGGTCTATAAAACTTTTTTGTACAAATAATTAAGCTGATGGGGAAAAAAAATTATTTGGAGCAATATAAAACTTTCACGTGTGTTCTATTCCAAGATTCAAATTTCCCTTTGAGGCAGGGTAACATGTCTCTTACTCCAAATACACAGCTAGCAAAACCAAATCCATTTTTTGGTGAAAAGAACAGGAAAAAATACAGAACCTAATTTTTACTATAAAGGAAGTGACATAGTGGAAAGAGTATTCCCCAGGTGTATAGGAATTGTCAAAATTCTTGGTTAGAATAAAAAGCAAAGAAAAAAATGGAAATTTTCAACTGCTAAAATGTGTTAATTAAGTTTCTAATTAGTCACATTCAAAGCCATTCATGAATTAGCCAAATGATGGCCTTATGACAGTCAAGAGCATGCAAGGTTCATTTGATCACATCTGTAACTCCAGCTTGGATTAAAGATGCGTTTTTTGGACCCCTATCTCCTGGCAAGGCGGTACACTTTCCTGCCTTGCAGCTGTTCTATATTTATTCCATGTTTTCCTCATGGTCAGCTCCAGACTTCCAGCACACTCACACCGCTGCACAGTGTTCAGTGTAAAATTGTATGTGCTTTTCTCTTGCAATTGTCTCTCCAAATATTTAGTAAAAGGTCCAGGACCTCCACTTTCCTCCTTTTCCATTTGCCCCGAGAGTGACCGTAACCTGCAGACAGAGCAAGAAGTGGAAGTGATGGGTTGTGAACAGCTCCGGAGCTGGAAGAGTCCAAGCAAATTCTTCTCCTCCCACATGCTGCCACCTGCACAGGCACAGGCAGGAAAAAGGAGGAAGAGGGAGAATGCAAGCTGCAGATCTCTGTCACCAGTACTGCCTTATACCTTCTCCTGTTTCTTCCTGTATTTCAAATTGCAACTAAAATCCAAAGACCCTTTTAGAAATAAGACTAGTTTTCATGTGCACACTGGTATTTGTTCCCACACTGTTCTGAATGTTAAAAAAGACCAAAACCCCACTTATTGTAAGCACTTGGCAGCTCTGACCATGAGCTTATTCAGTTTTAGATTTTAGAGATTTGCAATTTTGTAATGTTCTGTGCTGGCTAAAAACCTTATGACTGCCAACCCAGCTGAAATGAAGTGGAAATGCCACCACATAGAAAGATTTTCTTGAAATATTTATAAAAGAAATCATCAAGACCATCTACCAACTCAAGCTAGGAAATAGATAAAACTATTTATAAATCAATACTTAATTCAGAAGAAACACCAAAACTTCACACAGCACAATCTATTAAGCTCATCAGGAGCAAAACACATCAGACAGCATTAGCCACAGGCAATTCCAAGGCCTGTAACAAGTTGAAGCAACATGTTATAAGGTTTCTCCCAATCCACAGCTTACCACGGGAACTGGCAGGCAAACATCATGGCAATTGCCACAGGTGGAATAAATGGGAACACATACAGATCAGTAATTTCACTGCCCTCCCTAAAACATCAGCCAGATTGCTTTGGGGGTGATCTCCATTTTTGAGAGTCAGGTAAGGTCTTCCATGTCCAGGTCCCACCGCACAGGACCACAGCTGCATTTCCCCAGCCTTTGATCTGCAGGATGCACCCTGCCAGCAGCCATGCTGCAATTGCTGTGAGTGAAGCTGCCTACATGGCTTTGGCTTCAGAAGTAGGAAAATGAGAGGACAGAGTCCCCAAATGACAAAAGGCATGTATATCCTTAGGCATCCAAATTATCAGGTGAGAATAAAATTCTGTCTTGTCCAGACAGATCAGCGCCTCATTCACTCAGGATCCTGTGGGGTGCTGCCCCACATCAGTCAATTTGCCTTTGGGGCTGACCACCTCCTGCATGAAAACATTTTGGCAGGCTATTTCAAGAGGACTGCAAGCATCTGCGCACCATCAATGTCTTTGGTATTCTAGATGCTCTGAGAACTGCAAAGCCTGAAAGCCAGCTCTTATTTTCAGCACAGCCTGATACTCAAGTTACTAACTATGCCAGTTTTTATGACATGCCTCCTCCATCATTACCTTGACAACTGATCTTCCAGTGTCAAAACACATTATAGACCAAGGTTGAGCAACTTGGTGACAAAACTAGCAACTCATTTCTGTGAGTCCTCTAAGTTCTCTTGTTTATATTCTGCGGCCCTCAGACACCAGTCAGGCATACCACCTGGCCGAGGATGGGCTGGTTGCTCATGTGAATGCTATAGAATAATTATTGGTCACCCCACACCTACAAAATAATGCAATATGTAGACTGTACTGTTTCTCTTGCACTACTTATTTTGCCGTGCGCATGCCTGTAGGGACATATATTACACCACCCAAATGTACCAAAATTATTTCCTTTTCATCTTTTGCACATATTGTACAAGCAAGAAGATATTCCACAGCCTCTATGGATATGATCACTTGGGTCACACAGTCATAAGCAACCATTATTTTCATGTGGCGATGAACGTGCAGAGGTGAGCAGTGTGCTGAGACACATCAGCAACCTGAGAGACGTGGCTGTGATTAGGTCTGCTCTTGGGGCAGAAAGTTCCCCTTTGCACAGTGGTAGGAAGGGCAGGAGGAGTTTCCAGTCCCAAAGCCAGCATGGATGCAGACTGCAAGGTACAGACCCACTTCATGAAGGCACAAAAGTTGGAGAACAGACACTTTCATGGCTGAACTCCCATAGTGCTCTTGCACCAACAGGTGCCTTCTGTCTGAACTCCTCTCTGGACACTTACAGATCACTGGAAGTACCTAAGTGAAGTAAATGAGCAAACTCCCATTCAATTCAGTGAGTCTTGGACTTTTATTCTTAAATATTTAATCAGAAACAATACCAAGAAAGCTCTTGAGCCGGAGATATATCCAGTGTTAGCTGGGATGACAGACAGAGAGAAAGAGTGAGACTGATCAATAGCTCTTACGGTTGCTTCACGGTTTCTAAAAATAATAACTCTTTTGTGCTCCACAGCAGTTTTTATGAAAGAAAGGATGAAAACAAAAAATCATTGATTTTGTAATGTACTCGGTTTTCCAAAAGCCTTCCCACACTAAGCTCCTGCAGGCAGTTAGCCATGAAACAACGCAAGATGCTCTTCACTTCAGGTAACGGCAAAGAGGTTCTCCCAGGGAAGTAATCCTGTGTATTGCTCTGAAAGACTCCAGGCATACAGAGGTAGTACTGGAGCAAGGCAAGTGCACAAAATCCATACCAGGTTACCTTGAGATAGATTGGCAGTAGTTCCCACTCAGATACAAGCCTCAATTAAGACACAACATTGATTGCAGCTGTTACTCCTGTATCAATCTATTTACTCAAGTAATGATATCACTGACCTTAAATGTGCCTTTGTGCCCAAAATTGATACTTTTGGGAGAATTGTTGGAACAACATCAGCAAATATCCTCATGAGAATGGACAATTTATTTTAATTAATCAAAATTGTGTATTTGTGTTGTCAGAAACCCTTCAGTCATTGATATGGGGAAAAAAAAAGGAGAAAAAATCCCAAAATACTGAGTTCAAACTTAGTGGGGAAAAAAAAGATGAATTAAATACTTCATTCACAATGTTTTTTCAGTATTTGGAGAATTAGGAGACTTCTCAATTTTTCATTAGGAGAAGGGGAAATAATTCAATATTTCTGAGTAAGTCTAAACTGATTCTTCTAACTTGTTCACTTTAAAATACTAAATAAATTAGTCAGACGGTAACATTTATCATTTCATTCTACCTATTCATTTATACTGGTGAAGGTAAGCATTCAAATGGATGACATTTAAGCAAAAGTGTTTTATAGACCTTTCTGACTTCCCACTTCTCCAAAGGAGAGCAGCAATTATGGAATACTTCCCAGCAGCGAGCGAGGACCTGCTGAACACTGAATAAACAGGCAGTGTGTTTCTTTCAGAAATTCCTGCATATAAAAGTGGCATTTTTGGGTAATAAATGTTCTACAAAGTTATTTCTCAGAGTTTTAGCATGGGAGGGAAAACACCACAGTACAGTAAAAAGGTAGTACCAGAAACCAAATTTGGTCACAATGATAGGTTTTCAAAAAGTGCTTGAAACCTTTCATTTCATAGCACTTCAGCAATCTGTTGAAAATAGAGATGGCCTCTGTTTCTGGAAGAAAAAACTACTTAGACATGACAGCTCCATCATTTAAAGTTTTTCTTCCTTGTGCTGCTGAAACACTTGACGGACTTAAGTGAGAGTGAAGGACTATGCAATTACTTTTGTTTAAAAACATACCTGTTTTGATTCACATTTTAAAAAATGTGAATTTAAAAAATCTAAAGTCAAGCACATGAGCAAGAATATATTTGACAAGTTCAATTAGCAGTCACCCCACTTTTTGAAAGTAATGCACGTCCACACTAATCTATTATATAAACTTTCTTTCTTCAATGTTGAAAAAAGAATTCTATATTACTAAAACTTATCCTTTAATAGCTTATTGAAAAAATATAGAAAGATTGATGTAATTTAATTATTTTTTATAACATACCTTTAAGCTGTGAACAAATAATCTATATTTCTCCTTCTGATCATTTACATTTTCATTTTAAATGTTATATTGTCTTCTATTAAGACTCATGCAAAGAGCTGAGCAAATTTTAATGTTGGAAAACATTTATTACTGAATAGGATTCATGGCTGAGCATGGAAACATTTGTACTGCTGTGAAATTTACATCCCACATTTGGAACAAATATAAGATTTATTAAAAGGAATGGAATATTGTGATAGTTTGGAGTAATCTAGGAATGTGATTTTCGGAAAATGTTTCTGTAGTAACACAGAACAGTACGTTGCATGTCTTTTATGTGCCATCAAGTTATAACATTATAATAAATATGCAAAGATTGAAATGTAAAAGCTATGTTCAAGTGAAACTAAAAAAATATCTATATGGAAAGAGAAAAGCCTGAGAACTTTCCAGAGGGAGGGCTAGAGAGAACTGATTTTAAAAATTCAAGGTCTTCAAAATTTGTTTTCACAGAGCAGAATACCAGAAGGAAGGTGAAAAGGAAACTAAAGAAAATGGGTGGGGTTTTGGAGTCTTAGCGTCACTGAACAGAAGAGAGGCAGGAAGGTATAATCGCAGGACAACGAACAAAGTCCAACCCACATTCTCCATGAGATCTTTGGACAGGTAAAATGAGCAATTTGTCTATTTCCTTGATTTCTTCAGAAAAGACTGGGAAACAGGAGGTAGTTATACCATCTGCTAATAGCATAGGTTCGAAGAGTCATTTCCCGAGAAGTCCAATTAATCAGTCCCCAAAAATCATCTCCTTCAGGCGAGTTGCTTAATTCATTTTCCCCAAGCTGTCCCTCTGGCAGAGGCTTGCTCTCGCTGCTCATCGCCTGCAGCCCTTAGGCACCAGCACCCCAGCTGAACACCCAAGGGGTAGGTGGTGGGACTACTCTCATTACCCCACTTCATCATGCTTTACCGGTGGCTTCAAAAGTGCAGACAAGAAATATTGCATAATTAATAATTGAGGAGGTTTTTACTACTTGAAGTCCAAACATTTCAGCACCTTTCAAGTTCCAGAAGATGAAAACTAAGTTAAATGAAGATTCAGTTGGGCACTGCAGTGACCAGCATGCTCACATTGCCAGGGTGCCAGCACCCAGCAGGTGCACAAGCTGCATGAGCAGAAGAAGAGAGTTTGCAGGCAGTCATTCACCCACCAGGTGATCATGGTTAGACCCAGTGAGAGGTGACTTTTCTGTGAAAACCCAGCAGAGCTGAGGGAAGAGAGGGGGTGGAGGCAGCCTGCCCTGCCTGCTCAGGGCCTCTGCCAAGGGACGCTGATGCTGCATTTGACATGCAGTGACATTATACAGAAATGTTGGGACTTCTGAGCCCACCCAGAGCCAAGCAGCCTGACTAGAGAGGGCTGTGCCCCACACATCCATGGCTCAGTCCTTAGGAGACCCTTCTGACTGGCTTAATTTGTACCTGTTTCCCTCTCTTAACACCTTCATATTGTGTAGAACAGCTAACCAGCCTCAGCAATTTGTTACTTTTCCTATTAAAAAAAATAAATTCTGTAAATAATTTAAACCAAAAAAGAAGGACCTTTGTAACACATCTGTTGTGTTTTAACCTCAGTTGGCAGCTAAACACCACTCAGCTGCTTGCTCACTACCCCCCGGTGGGATGGGGGAGAGAATCAGAAGAGTAAAAGTGAGAAAACTCATGGGCTGAGAACATCCCCTCCTTCCTTCTTCTTCCCCCAGCTTTACAGGCTGAGCATGACGTCATATGGCATGGAATATCCCTTTGGTCAGTTGGGGTCAGCTGTCCCGGCTGTGCCCCCTCCCAGCTTCTTGTGCACCCCCAGCCCACTCGCTGGTGGGGTCGCGTGAGAAGCAGAAAAGGCCTTGACTCTGTGTAAGCACTGCTCAGCAATAACAAAAACATACCTGTATTATCAACACTGTTTTCAGCACAAATCCAAAACATAGCCCCATACTGGCTACTGTGAAGAAAATTAACTCTATCCCAGCCAAAACCAGCTCAACATCACATTTGAAAGACTTGCTGCATTTTCCTAGGCAAAATGCAAGTGGAAACAGGGTCAGGGCCACCACAATTTTCCATACCACTAGTACTCCTAGGACATTTTATATAAAAGGTTTAGACAAGTCAGAGATTGGTGAGGGTCTAAATAACTCATCTGAGAACCTTAACACTCAGCTTACATTGGCAGCCAGGAGAAAGGAGGGTGCTCAGTAATGTTTTGCAATCTCTGGCTCTTTATCAACTGATTTCAACCTTTAACTCTAACACTGTGGTCATACTTGGTGCCAGACCAGGCAGCATGCTAGAGATGCTGTAGTACCCAGAGACCTCCTCAAAGCTCATCATTCATGGATACGTCCACTCTGTGAGGAGCTCCAAAAGCAGCCAGAAGCCCCAGCTGTGGTAGGACCAGGCTGTGTAAACAACAGTCCCAAAGTAAAAGTCTGAAAAGCACGTTCAGGGGCTCATAATGCACAGCTGCCCACTGACATCTCAGATGTTAAAATGATGTCATGGGTACAAAAAACCCCACATCACTGCCCAACGTTTTAGTTGCATTGTCCACCAAGAACGGGTCTGCAAGAAAATCTGGACACATTTTGCAGGATTAAAGCCCATACAATAAAACATCTGCTGGAACTTCCACCGCTCCATGGAGCTTTACATATGTTTTTGAAATTACTTGGTTACTTTAGTGCATTCACCAGTTCTAAGAAAAACACAATCTATTTTACGTGCAGCCTGCTTTTAAACAATTTTTCCAGTTCAACCTCTCTCACCAAGACAAAGGCCACCTCACTGGCTGACTGCCCACCTGCCCAAGCAGGCAGGACTTCCTGCCCTGCTGTGTGAACTGGTGGCAGCACTGGCACCCTGTGCAACTCTTGGGCCAAGATGAAGGGGGTTGATAGTCTACAGTAAACATCCCTTTTTCCGATTATTATCAAGGGCTGTATCACTGAGTGCAATCTCAGCTGCAGATTTCAAAATAACTTGAACTAAATGCTTTCTGTCACTGTTATGAGCATGTAAGAGAGCAAAATTGCAAGCAATACTAAATGTGCAACTTAACTGACCAAACCAAACAGGGCCATGCTATCAGCACCTGTCTTATGCAATATGCCATGTAGTTACGAAATTTCTGAGACACCCACACAAAACAGCATAAAAACAAGGGGAAGAAAGGGCTTCAGGTGTGTGAGAGTCTCCTTTGTCTACTTCCCGGTGGTGTTTATTTCATAAGAGATGTATCTCAGCCAGGTCTACTCACATCATATGCATGCATACTTATTTTGGTAGGTCCCCAAAGAGTTAGCAATTTAGGAAGAGCTGATAATTTCGAGCGCTTTTGTCAGCCACGTTCTTGGTATCACTCCTGTTTCATTGTTGGTAGGACTTTATTTTAGTACAGAAGGACTTCTGCCATGATTCATGGGTTTTAATATTCATCTCTCCCAAGGACTAGATGTAGACTGCCAGATTAATTTCATTTGCAATTTAAAGTTTACACCGACTGCTTGTCTTTGTTGTTGTTCTGCTGATGTCTCAGTCTCTCCCAAAGCCAGTAATTGTTCTCAAGACAGAGGAATGTTGTGCTGTTTGCAATCAACAGCCTCATAGAGGTGATAAAGCTCTCCCTGGCACACACTGATTAGCTCCAGCTCCCACAAAAATCAGTGTAAGGCAAACTAATGCATGTTCTGGCCTTTGGAGACACTCTTGAAAGACAACTTGAACATCAGGGGTCTCAGAGAGTCAGGAAATGTAGGAGTCAATGACTTGATAAGTGATAGCTAGGCATTGCTCGCCCATGTGTCTCAGTCCTCAGCATTGGAAGTACCTGCTTATAACCTGAAATGGACACAGACTTTCTGGATTCCCTGTGTTTAAACCCCTTGTTTAAAATAGCCTTGAGAGAAGTTTTAGTTACTGCCAAGAACAGCCAAAAAAATCCTTGACAAGGAGCCCACCAAATTATTTCCTGCTACTCAGGATACGATGTCTTTCAAGCAAGATTACTTTTGAAATCTCTTTTGAGCCAGACCAAAGTTAACAAATGATATTGAAACACATATACCCATTATCTCAGAAAAGACATTGTAGAGGTCAAAAGCCCACCCTCCCATTTAAGCATAACATGGTGAAAAACTATTCAACCAAAGCAGTCTGGTTTCTCACATTTGCTGATCATTCACAATCTGAGATCATGAACACTTCTGAGAATAAATCATATGTGAAACAACAAATGTATTTTGAGAGGTTTTTTACCAGTTGCCTTTACAAGCCTAGCACTTCTGTCTAAAGTACATCATCATCATCCAGAAGTTTAAAGTTGCTTGGAAGAGCCTTCCCCTATACTCAGTGCTGTGCTTTCAAATACATCAATCATAATTTTGTTTGTTGCAATAGGCAACAAGTATTTTTCCAATTCACCACCTTCTAAGAGTGATCTTTGCCTGGTAGGATTAGTAATACATTAAGCATTTCACTATTGATTGATAAGCCATGAAAGACTTAAAGGATATGGAAGACACAAACAGCTGTCTAAATAGCAGACAATATTATGAGCTTGTGAAGCTAAAGAAGTCCCTGTCCTGAGTTCCTACTGTATCATGCCTTTTCTGCACTGAAACATGCATTTAAGTGTAAGCATCGAATCAGTCCCAGAAAGCACAGTTGAACAACAGCCATGCATAAATGCAAATACAAAGACCATCTTCATCCACACACCCTACTCAGCATAAAGCATATAGTTAACACTGTACCACAACAGTTTAAGAAAAAGGAAATCCAGCCTTTTTTTTTTTTTTTTCAGAATAGTGCTGCACATTATCAGAAAGACCTGTATGAAACTGAAATCCAAGTAAAATAGCCCAAATATTCATTTTGCAATAAGGTCTATCTGCAGCAAGTGGAGTGTATAATTTCCAGAAATATATTGAACAAAATCAGTTGTTTTAGCAATAGTTTTCTGATTTAACTATATTTTAGTCTCCTAGGAGAATAGATAAATAATGGTTTCAAGGAAGGAGCAACCACAGTTGCAGGAATAGGAGATGAGACTCAAACTATTATAGCAATGATGTGTTAACAAGTTTATAGTGCTTTTTTAGTGTATTTCAGGTACTTTCAGCTTCCTAGTTAGTTTCATTCAAGAGAATTAAGGATTGTAAAAGATAACTGCTGTTTTGTTTCATTATCACACTGCAGAATGTGTTTTAAAGGTAATGCTAGTGTTGTTGAGAATATCGCAAACATAATTTCAATCACAGGAAGTGTTGGTGTTGATAATATAGCGGATGAGATTCGCGCCAAAACAAAGGCACAAACCTATTCTAACTGTTCGGAGTGTGTACCCAAGAAACCAAGAATTTAAACTCAAGGGATAAATCACTTGCAAAAACCAAAAACAGAATTCTTACTGAGTCCTGGCAGCTCTTGCAGGTTTAGCTGTTTTGTTTCATCAGAGGAAGCACTGCTTTGGCCCTCAAGTTAAACAAGAAGTCCAGCGAAACAATCCAAGAAGTCCAGGTTCTCCTGCTCTGACCTTGGCCGCTGAAAGCCACCCTCCCCCTGTTATTGCTGTGATTCTTGTAAACTGGGAATCTTACTTCCAGATCCTTCAGTTTACAGGAACTGAACATGTTTGCACTTATGCTCATCAGTGCAAGACTGCTGGATGTACATGGGCTGGTCTTTTCAGAAGGAGGAAGCCTTTCAAGTTCTTCATGGGTGCATTACGAAAACAGTAGACATACTTTAGATTATATCATTCTTGCCATCTCTGTGCCATTGCTTCAAGGCATAAAAATTCCTTCCTCTTCAGGTTCTCACAACACACCTGCTTGGATAAACCTCAACTTCTCTGAGAAAAAAAAAATGTTCACAGAAACATTTTCCTTTGACCTGAGACTCCACCTTTTCCCTGAGGCCAACTGGCAAGGCCATATCCTCCTCAGCTGTTGGAGTAACGCCCAGTAATCATAACTACCAAACAACTAGTTATTTGGGCTGATAGAGGTCTCTAGTGGAAAATCAGCAGAAACACAAGTTCACCTCTGATCTTCAAGATAAGATCTGTCTGACAGAAAAAAAAAAAACCAAAACATTTCCCCCTCACCCAGCAAATAAGGACAGACAGGAGAAACTTTTTGCTAAACAATTTGCTCCGCAAATAAAAAAGAACTGTTGGAGAAGCATCTTCCTGGGCAGGGTGAAGCCTTTTTGGACATCAGAGCTGAGGTGCAGTTGGGAAGAAGGAACACCCATTGTCATCTTACTTTTGGCAAGAAATGGTCAAAGAAATATTTATTGAAAACAAAGCCAAGAATTTCTGGGCTTGTTCAAAATGTAGTAACTTGTGATCAGTGCTCTAAATTGCTTATGTCAGTTGATATAAAATAATTTCCCTAGTTGGAAAAGGTAAAATTATAAAAAAATCAGTGAATTACATTATGCACATGAGAAATATTATGCAACTGTATAAATTATCATTATATCTTGCTAGTAATTTTCTTAATGGCTACATTGCTTAGAAGCAACATACAAGCAAAAGCATAACCAGTGCAGACAAACTCACCAACAGACTGTGGCTAAGAGTAACAGTCCCATTTGGGAGTCATTCTGGCAGCATCTGCAGGTGGACATCCTACCTGCATGTCCAGGTAGACATCACAGCGACACAGAGAGCCAGCCCCGCGTTGCTGCATGCTGAACAGGCCAATTTGGGGCCATCAGGAGGAAAGAAAGCAAACCCCAAACCACGTATGGCTCTGAACTTGATTTTCTTTTTTGGCAAGTCAAGTTATTTACCAAAACTTGCTGATTAATAAGAAACAATTACACTCTGATTTACAACTATCAGTCATACACGTTCACTTGGGAAATAACTGTTCACTGAAGATAATTCAATTAGCACAGCATGCTTCATCTCAGCGTGGACAAAAATTTAAACCGTACAAAGAAGAGTGGGGTTCAGAGCATCTGGTAGGTCTAAAGAACTCCTCAACCAGAATGAGCACAACCTACCACCTCTGGGGACACACAGAGGAATGTGCCACTTACCAGAGGGACCACAGCATGTTCCACCCTCTGTCTGATCCCAGACCAGATTTGACACACCTTCAAACTGAAAATCAAAACATTTTTTAGTTCACTAAATATTCACTCTGAGCCAGTATTATTGTTTTAGAACAGAGGAGGTCAATGCTGATTTAATTATGGATGAAAAAAAGGACCCAGCATTACTGAAATTCACATAAATCTGCTTTTATAATAAAAAAAAAGAGTATACATGCACATAATGATACCAATATAATGGAAGTGTTTTGTTCAAATAGCCTGAGGAAGGTAAGAAATAATTCCCTATTACACCTATAGCCAATTATGCAGTAAAGAATGGAGTTTGGGGAGTGGAATATTCCATTTCTTGACCTCCTCATTCCCTAGTGCATGGTATGGTTCTTGTGCAAGTCAAAGTAATCCAGTACTGGATGTTTTTCGCATGCTATGCCACTGGAATTAATGGGATTGTATAGCGCAATGAGGGTGGACAAGAGAGACTTCGTCACTCTGCTATCAACATTTTTTTTCCAAGTGCCTTCCTCATGCTGAGTTTCTTCCAGTCACACAGGCTTTGCCAGTAACAGAAATTGGTCTTGGATGAAAGTATTCATTTCTGTGCTCCCCATGATCCCAAATTTCGCATGGCTATAAAATATTAAATAGAATCAAGCAAATAACTCACAACGAACAATTTCTCCCGCCCTAAATATCTTCCAAGGGGACTTGCTTTCCTCATTGTTCTTCAAACATAGGACTAAATTAGTTTTAATTGTATTACATCAGCTTTCAAGAAGTAACTGGAACTCAAGAGTTGTATACTGTTGTTACATGGTGACTGGTCTCTTAAATCATGTTTTTGCTTTTCATTTTCCAGTCAGAGGAGTAAGCAAAAAAATTCAAAGTGGAGGAGTTGTATTTATTTATTTAATAAATACAATAAATACAATGCTGCCCCCCTCCCTCTGTCTGTGCAGGCCCCCCTGCAGAGCCCTGCTCTCCAGTGTCCCACACCCCCCCCCAGCTGGGTGTCATCCCCAAACATACTGAGGGTGCACTGCCTCCCATTGCCTCAGCCAGCTGCGTCCTCCAGGGGAGGGTGATGGTCGGCAGCATCAGCCCTGGCAGGAACTCCTTACAACCAGCCACGGGTTAGACTTTGGCCCTCCTGCACTTGGAAGGATATGACTTCCTACTGCTTCAATGGGGGAAGTATGGGTCAGTCAGGGGTCCTAACATTCCTTGTAAATGAATATGAAAGAGCTGTGAGCACAGCTCAGACAAATTCATTAAAATTCTGGCTAGTTTGTAACAGTATTTTTCCAATATTCCCATTACTTCAAATAAAAGGTCATTGCAAAAACATCAAGACTCCATAAAATAATTTAACATCTTCAGCTACCTATGTATTTACAATACAACTTGCAAATTAACATTTTGCTCCAAGATTCCCTTCAGGAAAGAGACTTGGCTAAAATTTCCTTGAGTCTTAAGGAACTTCAGTTGTATAGATGTCCTGTGGGCCCTGGATACCCTCTTTGTAGACATAAAGTGTTATTTTATCTGTCCTCATATCACTCTGCAGGCTTTGTTCAAGATATGATGAAGTGTTATTGTACCAACAAAATCACTCCTTTACAAAATGCAGCACTTATAGCTATTACAAAGGCTGCTAAGATCTGTTTTGCACCGTTCATTTTGATTATGAGTATAGTTTGGTACAATGCCTCATTTGTCAGTTTGCTGAACTGAAAACCGCTTTTTTATTTAGCAGCAGCAAACTGTCAATACCCTTCAAAAGGGAAAAAAGAAATAGCAAAACTATTTTTTGCTATGACCAAGCACCTGGGTTAAGAAAGCAAGTACTTTTTCAGATAGTGAGGGAACCACCGTTAGGACTTGCCTTTAGACGTCCACTTGTAAGAAAACCAGACATTGAGAAGGAGTTATCATGACTTTTCTCAAAGGAATTAATTTTTTCTCCTGAACTGAAATAGCTAGTGACCACTTACAGAGCAGCAGAAAGCATATCTTTAATAGGCTTTGGTTTCTCAAAGATAAAAACATCAGAAAATCTGAAAATTCAGTGTTCATCTGATGTTTAAAAAAAATAAAAGCACTGAAACATGTCTTCCCTCGGCCCCAGGACACACATGAAGCAACCCATTGACCCTAACTCGACCACAGATCACCACTGACTTTCCTTTCTCAGTGCTGTAATCTTTGCAGAGCACTGCTCTTGAATAAAAGCCAGTTAAGAAGATTTTTAGGGCCATCACTGACACTGCCAGCTCCTGGCATACTGGCAGAGAGGTGATCGCCTCCAGAGGCTCACCAGCACCCAGCCCAGGGTTGCTACCTCCAGTCTTTTACTGGTGGAGGTGTTTGTACAAGGAAAAACAGGCCTGGCAGTAATGTCTGCTGCTCAAACTGCCCCACCTGATTTTCCTGGTGGAGGTAAGGGAGCAGCACATGAATTGTGCTGCAGGCCACTGGTTCTGTGTAGCAACAGAAGAGTAGTGATGAGCCACCAGCAGTAGTGACCCCTTCCATGGGCACAGCTCCCCAAAGACCATCTGTAGTCCCAAAGACCATGCCTCCTCACCACCTCAGATGTTCACTGCCTGCTGCTCAGGTATCTTCAATGCACGAAATCCACTTCACTATGGCAGTGGCAGGCTCAGGAACTGAATATGGATGCATAGAGCTTTAATTTTGTCCTTTTACAACAGTAAAATGTATGCATTATTTCCACTCTCGCCTGCATTACGTTATCTACTATTTGTCTTCATCACTGAGCAGATTTTGCCTCATCTACTAAATCCCTGACTCTGGAGACACATGCGCTGCTTTGCATACTTGTGGAGAAGAAGAAGGAAGAGTTGCGCAGAAATCTATCCTGTTGCAAGGGCTTTAGGAGCAGCCAACCAGGCAGACACAGGTGCGTGGCAGAGTATCCAAAAGAGCTGAATATCTGCCCTAGACTGATTTTAGCTATGCTGATAAACATCAGGTGAAAATGTGGGTGCAGGAATTAAGAAACAAAGGAATGTGTTTTGCAGCATATGTTGCAATTTTGAGCTTCACACAGCAGGAGGAGGGAGAAACATCTGGCAATAGCAAATGCCCTGAGGACAAAGACACCACACATTAATATTATGGGAACTGTTCAAGACTGCTTCAGTGTATGCTAAAAACCAGCCAACTGGCAAATTGTTTCCTTTCACTAATCTGATGTAATGAGGTGCTTTGTTGGAAAAAAAAGAAGTTAAACAGAATATGAACAACCAATTGCGGGATGTGTATTTCACTCCCGAGAAGCCAGACCACAGTAAGCGAGAGTGATGGTGGGGGCACGGGCACAGGGGTCTGGAGGGGGCAGCGTGGCAAGGACCCGTCTGCTCCCATGGGATGGTTCACACAGCGTAAACTGGTTTGTGCACTCTGCAGAGAAACCCAGCTCCAGGCCAGACTGGCTTGGGAAACAGGTCAGCACATTTCCACTGAAGTCAGATGACTTTCACTCCCTGACAGCAGTGCCAGCATTTTGTGACCTGTGTCATCCAGGTTACCGTAGGACTGCACTTCATGGCATTGCAGCTCACAGCCTTTGTATGCCTGCATTTGGTTTCCAACTTCCATGCAGTTAACAGGTGGTGGTATATGTGCATGTGTGATTAAACAGTCCATAAGATCTTAAGAAATTTGAGATTTGCTATGATGAAAGCCCTGTGGAAATCATTAATATAAAAGACAATGCATTAAAGGTCTTCTCCTCTCTTCCCCCCTTTCTGTTCTTTAAAACCTTATCTGGAGACAAGGGGAAAAGGTTCCTTTGTATGACGGCTCTATATGTTTTAATGAGTGAAGACTCTCTTTGTGCACACTTGTGCTTTTGCCAGGTTCCCAGGGAGGCAAACATGGTGGTGTCATCATCGCTTTGAAACTGGAGGCAAAGATGTCAGGCAGAGCTTGTCAGGACATTTTCTGAGGTTTTACTGGGAAGCCTTCAGGGTGAAGAAAATTGGAAGTGACCTTTATACAGAATTACTATACATGCAGGTAGGCTTAGACAGAGAAGAGAGGTTCAGGGAAAGGTTTCTGTTAGGTTTTATTCATATTTCAAGCCAGGTAAAGCAACTACATTTCCCTAAGAAAGCACTGCCATATGGAGCTGGACAAAAATGTAATTTAGTCAGCAAGAATTGTTGGATGTTATAGCAGAAAACATTAGTAGCTGTATGCAGAATTACATGGGTTTTTGACTTGCTGTAAACTTGACTGGTTCCTGTTATACTTTATTATCACAAATTAATATCTCACTATAAGAAAATAAAGGAAGGGTGGGCCTAAAGAGCAGGAAAGACTCAATGAGCACTAATGAGCCACAGGACTGTCTCACCAGGAAAGCTGTGGAAGCTTCTTCCCTTGAACTTTTAAACAGTTTCTGCTGGTATCCCAGAGGAAATGTCCCTACCCACCCCTTGCAATGATTTAAACAATGTTTATCAGCCTTACTTAACTCTTAAAATAGTCCAATTTTTCTGAGGAAAAAAATCCATGGGCATAAAGGCAGAGCTCCGTATGCTGCTGCTAGTAGAAATTAGGGTTAACTTTGAATTTTATTAACTTCATTTGACCTCATTTTATTCAGTTCAGAACTTATGTGAAAAAAAGAAAGAGAAAAAGCTGTATAGATATAATATCATACTCACAGTTTTTGCTCTTTCTCTCTCTCTCTCTTCCTCATATACAAGCAATCAAATAAAATAAAAGTATTAAAATAAGTGCAATAAATTAAAATGCAAAGCCAGAGTGTGGTGTTTTATTTATACTTTTGGAAAGCACTCTATGGACCACCTTTCAATGTTCTTTGCACCACAGGTATAGAAACAGTGGAACAGAGGATGGCATTCATTTGGGTTTTGCTTTGTCATTTTCATAATAAGGTAAGCACCACTGCAGAATTCGTTAGGTTGATTACTTTCAAGGGAAAAATGTAAGGCAGACCTACACTGCAGTTCAGGGCCAGTGCAAATCACAACATCTTGCCTGCAATTTTATTTGCAAAAACTCCACTCTAAGTCTTTGCATAATTTTTCGCACGGCTGTTCTCACCAGGCAGTGCCTCTTCGTGGCAGAGGCACTGCAATCTGCTCAGCAGAGCTGATGCCGAGACCCGCTGCATGCGTTCTGCTCCCCACCCCACACCCCNCAAGGGAATGCAGACTCTTGGGCCAGGAGGGAGGAGACACGGGTGTCAGAAGGGGAGGAGAAAGGTGCCCCTCCCCAGGTGGGTGCCACACACGGCACAGCGGTGCTCACCCCAAAGTGGGGGATGAACTCTAATTCTGGCTTGTAAATTATTCCAATGTTGATGGATGAAGTACAAAAGTCCAAAATTCATGAGTCTGTGCAATTCCTTACATATCTCATGTTGTGCCAGGGTTCAAAGAGCCCCCTGACGACTCTGTGCCTCGAGCTGCAATCCGATACCCATGCTTTTGTTCTTTCAGCTTCAAGTGGAGTTTTGCTTTACTGATCAGATTTTTAACATAATCACGTTTCTGCATGGGATCCAGGCCCGACGGCATGAAAAGAAAACCCTCGCCTGCCAGTCTGAGGAAAACATCGCACAGCAACTGGAGATGAACAAATCCCAGCACGCACGCTTTGAAGGGAGGCTGAAAGGCATGTTCGCAGTAAATACATTTTTAATGTACTCTTCCCTGCTTCTCTTTGTAAGCTGTTTGTTTGTTTTTAAATACAAGCATGTTCAGTAGTTGAATCATGAACCTACCCGTTGGCAGATGCGGTTGGCACAATGCAGCTTTTCTCTCACATTTGGTCTGACTGTGACACAAAGCAAGCTCTTCAATGCTGCAAAAAGTCAGCTGAGAATTGAACAGGAGGTCTCAGCACCGCCTAACCTACAGTGCCAAGGCACCCACGATTATGCTTTTTTTTTTTAAATTTCATGAAAGAACACAATAGTGATCTTTGCTGTTTGTGTAAAGAATGAGAAAAATATTTGAAGTAATTTTCAAAATAACTAAATAGCCCTTTTTGTCTTTCCCTTTTTACTCTAGATCATATAATAAAACTCCATCTGTGTTCAATTAATAGTATTTGTTTCCATTCAGTTTAGATAAACAGGATCATTTTGACGAGAATTAAGAGGACTACATGTTGGGGTTGTCCAAGGACATGAATACACACCCAGACACGTTTAACCAAAAGTGTCTAGTGCTACTGTGTACTCACATGCTTCTGTGTTTGCTGTGGTCATTTTCCTCCTTTCTTCTATCTGTCATATTCCAGAAGTTCTAATCACATAAATAATGTTCACCTAACCAACAAAACTGTGATTTTTTTTTTTTTTTTAATGTGGAAAAAGTTGGGTTTTGCAAAGCCTTAAGCAATTTGACTTTATTACCAGTTCCTCAAGGGACTGGGGATTTATTTCTTAGCTCAAACACTGAAATAAACTCTCCCATTTTCTTGAGGTTATAGTTTCCTGACCTGGCAATTTCAGCCACACAAACAAAAGGGAAATCCCCTTGTAAAATTTCTTATGTGGTCTCACCAGGTCAAGAAATGCCCCCAAAATCCTATTATCATTGGGAACATTGCAGAATCTCCTTTTCTAGACATGGCCTTAAGTTTGAGCAGGATGGGTAAAATGGTCAAATGACTGGAAGATACCTTCCAGGTATTTGGAAATGAAAGGTGATGCATCTGGGAACTTTCTAACAATCAAAGGCAAACACCCACTCAGTGGATTAAAGGCAGATGAGATGGAGGCAGAAAGATACCTGCAACGGGTATTGCTAAGCAGTTCTCTGATGACAGGTTTAAAATGCAAATTACAGAGAAGTGACCCATTACAGGGCAGGATTCTAGAAATAAGTAGAAGAATGTGCTTTAAATCAAAAAAATTAATGTTGTGGTATCACAAAGTAACCTGCAGTGAGGTTTTATGAATAAGGAAAGTACATGTCTGTATTGTGTCTCTGCTATTTGGGCTTAAGATGAATGCCATGGAAGATCTATCATGAAATAAACAGCTGCTACATTTTATTGTTGTGTTACAGGAAGGGGAAAGGTAAGGGATCAAGAAGATCGATACCAACCTGATACAAATGCAAGACCCTGCATTTCGTCCCCCTGCCTCCAAGGAGCCCAAAGTGGAGAGGGACTCAGGGGAGAGTGGCTCCATTCACACCTAGCAAGGCAAAGGGGAGTTAAATGGAAAGGAAAAAAGACCTGACTGATACACAGGGTATTTTTGCATGTGTTGTATTATTAGATTGAGGAGGCATTTCTCATAAAAAAAAGGATTCTTCTTACAACAAGGCATTTTCATACATCTAGGCCAGCTCCTACCAAACCAGGAACAAACACGTCGCCTCCACCTAGGTTGCTAAAAGTTGCCTGCATCTTTCCACAGACCATATTTGACCTTGTCCACTCACTGTCTGGCAGGTACCTACAAGTAACCAATTTCCTTAGCTGTCCTTGCAGTTTCTTGCAGGGATGTGCAGCCACAGAACTGTATGCCTGTATTTTTATTTCTCTTGCAATCATCACTCCTGAAAAAAAGAGAGATGTCTTGGTACAATTAGAGAACTAGTCAAAGACAACAGCCACAAAACAAATCACACTTATCTCTGTGCAAATTACCCCTGTTTCATTGTGTCTGTGCTGCACAGCCTCCATGCTGACTCATGCCATTACCTCATGGGAAACTCCTCTTGAAAGGGATGAGCAGCACTTCTGCAATGTACATACACGATGTCATTACTTGCATCTGACTTTAGCACTGCTGTTGTCCTAATGAAATAGCTAGAAATAAATTTTCTGAAATATACTGAAATACCAACCAGTGGAGAGAAGGCATAAAAGAAACTTGGGGACGAATGAAGGGGAAACTTTAGGGAAAGAAATTTTTAAAAGTGGTAGGGAAATAAATCAAAAAAAGTGGCATTCTTTTTCATTTCATTTCATTTTCATTGTGCGAGCGTATGAGGAAGAAGAGGAACTGGGAGATTATTCTCCCTTGTCTCTCTTTGCCAACTTTCCTCAATTCTTTTGCATTAGGAGCCACTCGTCAAAAATAATTGTCCAAGGGGCAATGACCCTCTAACTCATCCTCTTCTCTGTGACCTACTGGCTGAGCACCTGAGGTACTTCCCAACAACAAAAGTGTTTGCAGGTACAACAGATTGGATGTCTTCTGACAAAATATTTTAGTTGTCAGAAAGCAAGGATTCATCAAAGAAGAAACTGCATGTTGGAAGGGATTGGCATTTAAGGCTCTTCCTTTTTTTAAAACAAAACCTTCATTAAGAGATTTGCCTTTATTAAACCAAACGATCTGACATTTCCAAGATGAAATCTTCACCTTCCTTTCCAAAGCAATTTCCCATTTGAAATTTGAGTTGTTTGAAGTGGTTTAAAAACATGAAAGGTCAAAACAGCTATCACTTCAGTAAGAACTATTGCAAAAATGTATTTGGTAAATTAATCAAGGTTCTTTCCTCCACATTCAGCATAAGAAACACTTCCAACATCTCAAAGTTCACATATGGAAGATTCTGACTTAGGCCTTCTTCTGTGGTCAGGCTCAGCCAAATTTATACACACAAGAAAGCCCTGTCCTCGTGAGCAAGCCCTGAAGGCCTGGTTGTAAGCATCATGGGAAATGCTTGTACCACACTATTGAAATGGAGCAAAATACAGCAAGGTGCCTGAAAGTAACATGCCTGCAGAAAATGGCATCTCACCTCTCTCAATAACACATCTGTCAACATGCCTGCATGTTTATTTTCAGTTTCTAAAACCCATCATCTTTTCAGGTTTCCCCCCTTTAAGGACAGCTAAACAAACTGTACCCAGAAATCCCTTGTGAACTTACTGGGGCTAGAGTTTTTCTTTGCTTGGCTCTCACCTAAATTCCTGTTCTTTCGCTTTGCCATGAAGAGCAATCCTTCCTCTTCTGGACCAAAGCTGGTGAGACCCATCTAGCTCTACTTCCCACACAGGTAAGGAGGAACCACCTTTCCCCCCCAGACTGTGGTAAACTGTGCATTTCCAGCCTTCCCCACGATGCTGACACAGCCAGTGGAAACTATGCAGCTGCAGCTTTGCAGCACTATGAATACCAGGTTTCAGTACTCGGTTTTCCTTGCCACAGTCATATGCTACTTGCAGCGTGAGATCAGTTAGCTGTTCCTGACAGAGCATGTTACACTAAGCAGGTATTAGTTTCATCATGCAGGCTCCCCAGCATTTTTTCGGCTGGGAAACAACTGTGAGAACAATAGAGGATACGTCGCTGACAATAGGTGCAATATCATTTACATTTCTGACAAGCTCTCAGCATTGCTTTATTTTAGCTGAGTTCCTGCCTCCATTATGTGACTGCAATGTGCCTGCCGAGTGATGAAATGCTGGCTCCCTGACAATAGCTGAAGTGGGATACACCCAGTATTGGTTGAACGCAAGGTGACTTTCCCAGCTTGTAAAGGCCTGGGAAAAGACATGAATAATGCTGGTGTAAACCACAGTATCCAAAAGGTATTGAGTTCTTCCTCACACATATGCAGCAAAAATAAATAATGGTCAGGAGGTTACTGCTGTTGCACACAACAAGGACTCATAAGCTCGGAGCCCGAGTCATTGCACCTTGCTGAAGAAGCCTCCTTGGGGTCCTTGGGATTTTTCTGCAAATGAGCAATCCGTTTCCACTTCTAAAGCAATGGTTTAGAGAGAACAGTGTGCTTTACTCCTGCCCAGATTCCTGTTGCCCTGTACTGGGAGCTCACACATTTGCAAGACAACACCATACATGTTGTCTAGGTAGTTAAAACAGGTGTAGAAAATATACAGAGAAGGAGTGGTGCTGGGCAATAACTGCAGGAGTCCTCAGCTGAAGACCCATCCACCACACAGCCCAGCATGGGCTGACACCTCCATCAGGAAGACAGGATTTGTTCATCTCCCCTTTCACATGCCCACTGTGCACACTCCTGACACATTTTAATGGCAGATCATGAGTAACCAAGCAGAGGAAAAACTCAAGGCGGATGTCACAACTNATAGGTGCAATATCATTTACATTTCTGACAAGCTCTCAGCATTGCTTTATTTTAGCTGAGTTCCTGCCTCCATTATGTGACTGCAATGTGCCTGCCGAGTGATGAAATGCTGGCTCCCTGACAATAGCNGAGAAGGAGTGGTGCTGGGCAATAACTGCAGGAGTCCTCAGCTGAAGACCCATCCACCACACAGCCCAGCATGGGCTGACACCTCCATCAGGAAGACAGGATTTGTTCATCTCCCCTTTCACATGCCCACTGTGCACACTCCTGACACATTTTAATGGCAGATCATGAGTAACCAAGCAGAGGAAAAACTCAAGGCGGATGTCACAACTCCAGTATCTCAGCTCAGCCGCTCTCTCACTTATATGTGTAAATTCCCATCATCTTTTCAAGGGCTGCATGGCTATTTTTGAGGGGTGAACATATTCCTTACCACCTGCACAAGAGCACATTGCTTTGTCAAACTGCATTTACCAGCCCATCCTCCTCCCCTCAGGTTATGTGTCAACACATGTCTCTATAAAGCAAACCCACATTAGGGATAGTTTTAATATTGGGCACAAACCACCTCTTCACCTGAGCTCCTGGGGAGGTCTTTCAGCCCAAAATGAGTCCCGCACCACTGCAGCCAATCTGCAAATCATGCTTAAGGCAGCTAACTTGCAGCTCATGTGAGCCTGCCTGCACAACACAACAGCAATAGCTGAGCAATCCTGGCAGCCCTGTTTTTTGGTTTGTTGAATTATTAATTTTCAAAACGTCGTTTCTTCAGAAAAGAATTGCAGAATTTACCAGGTAGAGATCTCAAAGCCCTTCAACACAGAAAAAAAGCAAAAACATACTCTTTATGAGAATCAGTGCACCAAATATTTCATGTGCTCAGAGGGCTCTTCCTAAGACTCCAAGAGATTCTGAGCTACTCCTTAAGAAAAAGTTGCAATAATATTACTAACTCCAAAACAGAGCTAAGGAGTACAAGAAGGCAAAAGCAGTTCTCTTGTAAAATCATACTTTCAGCTGTCCAAACTATAAGGCTAGTTTCTTCTGTATGCAGACCATGTTGGTGTTACCCTGTCACATCCCTAACAATTACCTTTAACTGACGGGCACAGACAAATGAGTCTTCTGCACCTCCTACTGCTCCCCCATCGGAATCTAGATGCAACATTGGATGCTCCCTGCATCAATCCTACACAACGCTCAGTATCGTTCCCCAAAGCACTGCTGCAGCTTAGGCAGGACTTTGAGAACCAGTGGCTCATTGCAAACTGCTGGAAGACACTTGGATAAAATATAGGTTCAGGAATACAGGAATACAAGTTTCCTCTATGTACTTCTGCCAAGTGCAATGCTCACCAGCAAAATCACAGAGTTCACTGCATGTAGAGATTCAGAAGTGGAAGCGAAAAGTTCAGCAGTCCAGACTCCTCTTTCCAGATGAAAGGGAGTCTTGTGTTTGTACAGTGTTTTGTTGAGATGATTTTATGATTGTTGGGAAGTTTAGAAACCTGGTCTAGACATTCCAGTCAAGAGTTTAAAAAAAAAAAAAAAACCACCAACTCTGCTGTCTTGGAAGTCCTTCAAAATCACTCCTCTGTGAAACCTAAAGCGTGACATCAGAGTTTGTTTCTGGGAGCTAAAGCAGGTTTTGTGTGTGTATGCTGGAGAGATGGAGCTCAGAGGGTACGGTGCTGCGGCTGGCTGCTCCTTTCTCTGGAGCTCAGGCATTCCCAGGAGGCTGCTGCAAGAGAGACCTCAATTTGCTGTTACGGCAGGGATTTTAGGAGAAGAGGAGTGTTGATGAAACCTCTGCCTTGTGATACTTTGGCAGTATTGTTCAGTATTAAAAATACTTTCCTGCATATGATCTGGGCATTGATGCCTAAAATTCACCACCTCCCAGAAGCAGTGCCCAGCCAGGTCTGCCTGCAAACCGGGCAAGCAGGGAGCTGCTGCTAGGACAGGGGCAGGAGGAGCTCCCTGCCAGGGGACCCCGGGACAAGGGGTGGCTGGAGGAGGGCAAGCGAGTTGCTGGCTCGGCTGCTGCCTCTGCAAAGCCAAGGACTGTGAAATGGATAGATTTGAGGAATGTGTTTTGCATGTCATCCTGAATTAAGTATATTGCCCTTTTTGTCTACTTAATATTATCAGTTAAGACAACCGATTCATGTTTGTCAGTGAGGAAAATTGGCCCCTGAGGCACCAAAAGTTTTAATTTTTCTGAACTGCTGAACAATGGCCTAAGACAATGATTTTTTACTGATCGCTTAAAATTTTAACCCATCCCTTGCGACTGCCTCAGAAGATGTATATGTATTACAAGTAGCAGCACTTTAGATCCAAAAGGTAGATAATTCATTTTCTTTTGCTGTTTTATTCATAATTTTGAGATCTTTGTAAACTCTGAATAATATATTTGCAAATTTGATTTTAATTTTTTTTCCCACAATCTCACCATCCTATCCCAACTACAAATGGTGTTAAAGGACAAAATAACCCCTATACTTTATATGAAGGAAGCCAGTGCATTATCATACCTGCACGATTTCTGTAATTTGGATATTCACTGAAAGACCAAGGTCTTCTAAAGTGTTTTGGAGGACACTTGAAAAAAACCTCCAAAACCTTCCAGAATCAGACTCTGAGAGGCTTTGCTCTGATCTTTTGCTTTTTCTGTTGGTCCAATTAACGTTGCCAAAGAAACAGAATTACAAACCACAGCATCAAGACGCAGCTAACACTAATCAGTAAAAGCAGTGGTTACATTGCCACGATGTATGGGAGATATCTCCTGCCATCTGGTTTCATTTCTGCTTCTTTCTTAGAGATGGCTTTGGTTAGTCTCTTACTACGAGAGAGAAGGTGGAGCAAAGCCTCCAAGTGGAAGTTTATTGCTCTGCCTCTAATTTAGGAGGCTGAGATCTCCTATTCAGATAACAAGCTTGCTCCTCCAGAAAAGGTTCATTTAGTAAGAGGTTTCTGATATGGCCCAAAGCAAGAAATGACAGTGTATGGGAGATTACCGAGGAAAGGTTGATTTCAAATGTTTTTCTTATTGCTGGATGATTGCATGTTATTTTTGTCTCCAAGGATAAAATTTGTTAATCATACCACTGAGTCACTGTGCTTTGCAACTCCTACATGATAAAAATAAAATTCTCTCATTTTTATTTATTTATTTTTATGCAGACCAGGAGTATGCTGCACAGAAGCCACTTACGTACTTTCAAGTTCTTCACTTGCAAAGTCACATTCTTTTGATTACCTGCATTCCCCCCACATAGTATTGCTCATCAGCACTGGGTTGTTTATAGTTTCTGACTAGCAGAACTTGAGTCAGGACAATTGCATTCTTTGAATATGAAGATAAATTCTTTCATCGTAGCAGAGGAATTCATCTGCACAAATGCCACTGATGTGCTGCTGCTTTTTAATTAATAAGCACTAATAAGCACATTAAAAGTCACAACTAAAACAAATTCAAAGAGCAGGTTATCTGAACATGGTAAACTCTGATGAATAGGACTCAGTGCATGTTACAGCGAAAATATATGATGCAGAAAATCCTTTAACTTGTCTGAAAAGAAGCTGGCTAAAACTAACAGCCTTTGTTCATGACATATACCTTTTATCTTCAATATAGACTATATTAGGTAATAAGAAGTGATTGCTGAGCACAGAATTGCAATGCAGAATGGAAAAGGATGCAAGTAAGGAGACTTTTGGTCTCACTGTGCAGCAAGCAGAAGCAGATTGGTACATACCCTCTTCTGAAAAACATGAGCATGTAGCATGACAGTGAGAGAAAGCACAAGGTTCACGGAGGCCGCAGGCAAAGACTGAAGTCGGGCTCTTCACACTTGCATGTTGTTGACTTGCAGTGATGCCTACCAGCCCAGGGAGGCCCTTGAGCTGCTCAGGCTTACAGCCCACAAGCTGGTTTTCTGCAGAGTAACTGAACCTGGGGCTAATGATGCTGGTGTGGCTGGTGAAAGGGTAGCAGTTCTGGAGACAGAAGAGGCAACACTGCCAGCAGGTCTGAAAAGGGTGCAGAGGGCACATGAATCTGCAGCTCCCAGAGGAACTGGGCTCAGCAGAGTCACCTCGCTCTCTGGAGCTGTCAAAGGACAGGACACCAGTAAAATCACAAATGAAAGTGCATGCCTGGACACAGGCAGACACGTCTCTTTGTTTCTTTGTCTATTTTGGGATAGGCTGACTGAGACAGTCAATACAGTAAGCAGTGCAATGATGGTGAAACCTTGCTAGAGATTTCTTTTGTTGCTGTTGCAAATATGGTTTCATCTACCTTCATACATTTTTCTTTCATTTTTAAAAAGTCTCTGTGCACAGCTATAGCCAGAAACTGTCCTGTTTCCTGTCCTACTGATGTTCACAGGCCAACATTTGGGGCATTCTCCTTGCCCATCTATGATCCCTGAAGGTCAGGAGACTGGAGTGGAACATGGAAGACCTTATAAGTATCTGTGCTGTCCATCCCCAGTTGCAACACTAGTTGCTCTGTTTGAGTGGAATTGGCAAAGCAGGGTTTCTCATAGCAGCTCCACTATACCAATACCAGCTGAGAGAGGGAAGAAGTGGATCATGAGAGACTAAAACCATGGGCAGATGGAACATATGACAAAGTAAATGACACGGAGGTATGGTAGAGGGATAAAAAATGTCCTGGAATAACTAAGAGGTGTGCTGTAACACTGCTAAGCTCTGGGGAAATGAACAGGTGAGAAACTTGGTAGAGATAAGGAAACAGCTAGGAAAATTAATAGATGTGCCTTGGGAGATGAAAAAAATTGTCAGAGCTTCTAAGAGAAAAGCTTGGGAAGGTAGTAATGCCAACTCTGTTGAGGGAGGATGAGAAACAGAGTGGAGAGGCCAAGATAAGCAGTAGGAAGATGAATAGCAGGAATAACCAAAAGACAATGCCAGGCTTGAGTAACAAGACAAGGAAGCCAACAGCAGTGCCAAGAGCCTGAGAAATAACTTGAGGAGACAATTAACATGAAAGCCATCTCATGAGAGCTAGGACCTGTGGTTTGGAGATCAAGACATAAACCTCTTTCTTCAGGTCACACTGAAAACTTAGGAATTTTCTGGTATTGAAGGTCTTTGCCTAGGTTTCTTATAGCAAACAGATGACATTTTTATCTGTTTCTATAATAAGTATGTTGTACATGCTAGAATTATAAACAGTAGTGGCTTTCAGTGTAGTTGGTGGAAACTATCCAAAATTGCTCAGAATTCTTATGAAGCCCTTACTCAACCCAACCTGGGCTCTAAAAATATAAAATCATACAAACCCTTATAGATAAAAAAAAAAAAAGATACAAAGTTCACCTGCAGAATTCATAATTGTCTGAGGGTACATGAGCTTCCCTTCTAACCCTCTCACTCCTCCAGGGGTGCTGGTAGCTGGTGCAACCCTAGCACAAGGGCACAGTTTCTCTCCACTTCTTTAGCCTGATATACCATGGCAGGGACCTGGAGAGAAGATTAAATACCCACAACTCCCTCATGCACAACTGTCCTTAGCTGCCACCCTGCACTCAGTGACCCAGCAAGGGCAGAAAACTGTAATCACAGAAAGGCAGTGAATCTGAAAGGACTGAACACACCTCTGCTCAAGCAGGCAGACACGAGTCAGCCATCAGCCCCTACCACAGGGACTTAATCTTGGGAATCACCATCTCACCTCTCAGAAGGACTGTATTTTTCAGGAAATTTTTCTCTCCTGAGCAAGGCCATTCCTTATTCTACCCAGCAACAGCAAATCCCTGGCCACTTTTTAGACTGAGAGCCACCAGTGGGCCCTGTCACTCTGCAGGTAACTTGGTGGCATCAACAGTTCCCTCTGTCCATGGATTTCTGCTGTCCAGAGAGAGTGCATAAGTATATATGTACGTGTATACCAATCCTCCTCCGTACGCTTTGGTTCTAATTCTGAACAACCTCTGAACCTTGCAAAGTTATTTAGCCCAGTGCAAATTCTAAGGTCCCCACATCAGAAGGGGAAACTCTCAGCAAACTCACAGCTCTCTTTATCGTACTGTAAATGGTGGTGTAGAGTACACAGCAATGACAAATCCAATGAAGTTGGCCCCTTATTGAGACACCTTTCACTTACTGCTAAGCATGGCTAATTCTGGACATGCCTGGTGTTTTTCCTGGTCTCTTGTGCTATAGAGCTATATCATCAGATGCTTTGATCTAAAGATGCCATGCTAGACACTACTGAGTGCATATGCGAGGAAATACAAGGGAGGTTCCTTCCATTTAGAGATGGGCTATGAAAAAACAGGCTTTTCTAGGTTTGTGACTTTCCCAGGAGATAGCTCATACACTGCCTCTCCAGAGGATAATGACTAAGCCAGTGATTTTCTAGCATGGCAATATGACATGGCATTACGACATGGCATTACCAGAACTTTTGATTTCACGACATCTAGATCTATAAGGGCTGGATTTACTGGGCAAATGTAAACAAATACTGCTTTGATGAATGCTGCACTTCCTTCCCAACTCCAAAATTACCTTTTCAGTGATTTCAAATGCAAATATTTAAAATTTACCAATGACAAAAATCTTTGCTATTGGCTTAATACCTATACTTTTCTCTTAAAATATCTGTTGTGAAAGCAATACCTTCTTGTCCCTATGTCTGCATGGTTTTAGACACAGTAATAGAGGAGAAAAGTTTCACTGTCTCTTCTCTGTTATTTGTCATTTTCTGTATTTGTTCACTCACAGAAGTAGGATAAGGAACATTTAATATGTAAATTAATGAAGTGGCAATGTGAGTAATTTTACACCCTTATATTTTGAACATATTAAGTACAAACTGGATATTAGCATCAGCTGGTGAGTCAGCTCCTCTGAGCACAGGAAGAATCAAGATCAGGTTCAACATACAAATTTCTATCATTCTTATTAAAATGCAAATATTTGTTCAGAAACCCTTATGATTAATTGGCATGAAGATAGCATTAAATAAAAAATGAGTCATAGTGTTGAAATACTGGCAGAATAAGGCCTCTTTGATTGTTTTTTCCACTACCAGGGCTGGATTTTAAAATTATTCACTTACTTGGGCTTAAGACACCAGCTCGTCTACCCTACAGTGACTGTGACATTAACCAGCAGTGGGTGCTTAGGAACATGACAAACAGGGCAAGGAGAGTGTGACCTTTCTGCTGATATATCTTCTCAGGTTCTCTCACTTAGTGATTTAGGGACTTCTCAAGCTGGAAGTTGCACCAATGATGGACTATGACTTGTGAAGCTGCCCAGAGTCTTTTTTAATCCATTTATACTTTTAACAAATCCATTACAACAGACACCTTAATTTGATTACATACTTTTTTGAAGAGGTAGTTTCCTTTTCATTTGGTTATAACTTTTTACCTGACCCCACCAATCTCTTGCATTGTGAGAGATTATGCTCTACTCACCTTCTCTGTGCCATTTATGATTTTGACATTTCTATCAGATCCCCCACAGACATGAGTTACCTGTTATTATTTGAGATGAAGAGTCCCACTTATTTCTCCAGACAGAAGTAATTCCACACCTCTGTTCAGCTTTGACAACCTTCTCAACCTATCTTCTAGTTTTACTGCTACTTTTCTGAAACAAGGTGACCAGGTTTCCATGCAATATTCAAGGCACAAGTAAAGCATGGCTTTGCAGTAGCACAGTGCATCTTGCCTTTTTTTTTTTTTTTTCTTTCTTCTTTATTTCTTTGTTAATATTTGAGAACTCTCACAGTTAAGTTATTGACAAAGCTAATACCTCTGCCTGGAAACCATCCTTTGCTTATACTCTTACACCATGCAACTAGAAGACAGTAATAATTTCTAACAGTATTACTGGGGGTTTAACCCCTAGTGAAAAAATGTTTTCAAAAATCTTTCTTGAGTGTTAATTTAGAGGCAGTTGTGTACTTATAATAATCGTTAGTTTTTCCCATGTGCATTACTTCATACTTACCAGCATTAAATTTAATCTGCCCTTTTATCATCCTGTTGTTCAGTGCTCTAAGATCTTTCTGCAACCCTGTGCCATCATCTTTTGATTGGACTGTCCCAATAACTATGTGTAATCTGCAAACTTTGCCAACTCACAACTTATCCCCGTACCAGATCATTTAAGAGCAAGCTGGTCAGCACATGTCAGTACTAGGAGAAGCTTTGAGGTGGACCTTCATTCTTGCTGGCAATCTTCTTTACTGTGAAAGATGACTCTTTGTTGTTACTATTTATTTCTTATCTGTTAATCAGTTGCTTTTCCACAGAAAAAAAACGCTCTCTTTTGCTCTGAGAACTTGAGTTCATTATTCTTCAATAAAGAACCATGTCAAAGCCTTTTTTATATTCAGATTCATACCTTAGATCTACATATGGACAAAATTTCAGCTCCCCTCAAAGAATTCTAATAGGGTTGTGACGCATGAGCTCCAAAAACCACCCTTCCTACTCCAAAAGGGAGTCATAGGTATCTAAGGTAAATGTTTGGTTCTACTATTTTATTATGGTTAATGTTCAGTTCTACTATTTTGTTACAGTTGTTATAAATTTGCAGGGTACAGAAGCCAGGCTGTTTCGTTTATGTCTTCAAGGATATTTGTCTACACCTTTTTTTAAAGACCAGCACTGTGCTATTCATCTTCCACGCCTATTGAACTATGTTCAAATGACATAAATATTTACATCAGAGTCCTTTTATAATTCTTGCATGAATACCATTTGATCCCGGCAACTTTTTACTATTCATTTTACAACGCCTTCTAAAACTTTTCTTTTTTATATTTACTTCTAAATTGACAGTTAAAACTCTAGAGTCTCTCTTCCTGTAATGATGGACTGTGGGGCAAGAGCTCTTCTCCATGGCCAATACCAGTTGAAACAATTCATCTGGCTTTTCTGTAGTGACCCTGTTTCTCCTGAGTGTTCCTTTTGACCCTGGTGTGTATGGCTAAACAAACTGACTTTGTTGTCCCTCTAATTAAAAAAATTAGAAAACCTTAATGCTGCCTTACTTGCATCTGGACATGGGTGGTGTGTACTGCTCGGAAGTAATAGTAATCCCTTCCTCTCTTCCATAGCGATACTTGAGACTTTCCAGGGTCACTGTCTTTCCTGCGCTCCTGTGACCTCGTCTGCCTCCCTTCCATTTTATGGTTGCTGTTATCATCTTAGCTGCTGAATGGTGCTGTAACACAGATTCTAAAACCATGTTATTTAGATATGGAATTTCAGTCCACAGGAATGACACAGCCCATTTCTTACAGCTGGCCTTGTACCGTGTATTGTACCTTCATGGTATGTTGTCTTATACTTCATATTCCTTCCAGCAAGTTTGTGAAATGCTTATTCTAGTTCATATTTCTTGGGTTTAGATATCAGTATTTGTCCTGAATGTCTAGACAACTTCAGCATATCTGTGGACAGGTAAAAATCTGCATGTTCTACGTATTTGCATTATGGAGTGCAAACTCTTGCTGTGGCAAAAATCAATATGACTTAAAGGATGAGATAGTTCTGTATCAAGGCTAAGTTATTTGAATCAGGTATGTTACGCGTGTTAACCACACCACACATCAAAGAAGTAATCATTAAATGTTATAGGGTAATTCCTTCTCAGACAAATTATCACAAGATATCTCACAGCGGCATCACTGAGCTATGAGCAAAAGTGTCCATAAGTAAAGCATCAAACTCTCATTATCACTGACTTTGCTATCAAAGCTTGTCATACAAAAATATGCAGATATTTTAAATGGAGATTAAATGATATTCAAATTACAGTAACCCAAAGCAATCATCTTAATATTGCTAGGTTCATATATCTTCTCAAGATTAGAAAGGCAACTTTTAATGTACTTTTCATCTTTTTTTTTTTTAATTCCTTGCCAAATTGTTTTCTTTCATCATTCATGCACAGTGCATCATCATTATAGTCAGGTTGTGCAAGAGTGCAGGGCTAATTTTCTTCTTCAAAAAACTATTGAGCATTCATAAAATGCATGGCTACTGCTGTGATTTTATTGGGTAACACTGTGAAAAACAAATTTTTGTTCTAAAGTTTGGTATACATGATCCTAAAATATGTATTTGGAAATGGGGAAACAAATTACCATGAAATTAAAGACTGTGCGAAAGCATACAGAGAAGGCAGCAGATGTGAATGGGCACTCAGTGCTAACACGTGCGCACAAGTCGTGGGGTGGTTAGCTGCGTGTCCTTTGCACAGCATGGCTTGCTCATTGGTTAGAGCAATTGGCCTGAATCTAGACAGGCCTCATCGTCTTAGGAGGTAGTTAATGGAGACCTAACAACTTCTTGGTGTCTTTATATTCACCACAGCTTACATTTCCCCTGCTGTTAAACAGAAGGACTAAACTTCCACTGTGAGATGC
>WAAD01016244.1:8382-30797 GCA_013389945.1 Fregata magnificens
CCAGTAAGTGATTGGACACATAAATATTTTGCTATCAGCCAGGAGAAGACAACCTGAACGTCTAGATCAAATACACAGTGCTCAGGGGATAGAAGATTAGGCTAAATATTATAAAGGCTTTCAATGCAACCTTTCCAGATTCTTGAGAACCTGTGTATCAGTTTGTTTTGTGATAAAGATTAAAAGATGAGGCGTGTTTAGTGTGTGTGTGTGTTTGGAGGAGGTTGTTTTGGTTTGATTATTTTTTGTGATATGTGGAAAGTACAAAAGACTTTCTGATAACACTGACTCCATTGGAAGTGTGCATAAGGCCATTGATACCGACTCCATATTTGTACATGACGTTGCTGCAGCTCATGTGGAACGCAAAGAAAGAGAAAATGTGTCATTCTGTCAACAAGAGACTTTTGTTCTGGATTGGTTTGTGAAATGTAAGCTGAAGGAAACCTATTGCGTTCTCTTTAACATTGACCTGGTTTTGTATTTAGACACTTTCTGAAGTACCTGTCAACAGGCCAGCCCCAGGTTTCAGGGCAAAATGTGCTCTTCCCCAGTTAAAGACTTTACAGTGGCAACAGCACCATCTTATGTAGCTTTTCCTCTCTGTAATATAGACAGAAGGATTAGTACTGCATTTGGGGATGTTTAAATGGACCTTGAATTGATGCAGGAGTAGAAAGTTGTTGTGTTCTGCAGCAGCTGGTGTTGAGTGCAAGGTGGCTCATCACATGAAACTGGGGATCATAAACCAGGTCAGAGCTGAGGTAACTAGTGGAGAAGCACACACATGAAAATTGGTTGGCTAGGGTTTGGAAGAGTATGGGCTGCAAAGAAAACATGCAAAGCAAGCTGAGGCAAGCTAGCCCTTGTGGTATCATGCACAAGATCATCTGTGACCACAGATTTTGTTTTGACAGTTAAGCCTTTGTCTTTGGATGGGAACTTCTGTGAAGGATATATCAGACTGATCAGCTGAGGTTGTTCCCACAGTAACAATAATGCTAAGGTGTTTCTTAGTTTGAGTAAGGATTACAGGAGATGCTTGTCTAGTATTGCATTCTGCATGACAGAGATTGTGCTGCTTTTACCATTTTACCTCTTGCTGATGGCTTGTGTAGGAATGAGAATTTTGTACAGCTCCCTGCTGCAACCAGCACTGTGTGATATGACTGGTGCTAAAATTCCCTGAAAATAAAAGCCAGCTGAAGAGCTGTGATGATGGGAAGAGAAGAAAGGCACTTATCCTACTTACCTTACATAGTTGTTGTACTGCAGGAGTCTTTTTTTTTTTTTTCCTGAAAGGGCTTTTCACCCTCCACTCACTACAGAGGACGCTCAGGTGCCTTGCTTGGACAAGGCAGTCAGCTTTCTGATGGCTAAGGTTCAGCCAGACAAATTCCACGGTGAGTGGTGGAATTTACATTATTTTGTTTGTTCACAGTTAATGTGTGTTCTGTTCTCGACAAGGGCGTAGCTGGTCCATAAAAGGAGAAGGGCACTTGCTTGTTTGCCTGAGGCTGGCTACTGCCTTCTAGATCAGTTGGCATCCTCAAAGGGAAAGAAGGACCATCTCTTTCATGACAACAGCAGAGCATGGAGAACTGCAGAAGAAAAAAGCTTCATGAGTGCAGGGTGGGGAAAGCAGAGGTGGGGAGACCAAGTCAACATAAAGCCTTCAGAAAGAGTGATGAATGAGGAATGCCAAGAAGAACAAGGATCAGACAGGCAGTCAGGGCTCGGATAGAGAAGGAAAACAAGGTGTTTTACTGGGAGCTTAGAGGGGACTGTGCAGAGTTTGTTGCAGCCCAAGAAGTCCTCTGAATGCTGCTGGCCTGAAAGCAAACCTAAAAGAATGAACCTGCCCTGGGAACACACTGTGGATAGGAGAGGGTTTGATCACAAACTCTCTTATTTTTATTCTGCTTCACTCAAGAGGACCAGTAACAAATTTTCAACGTTCCGTTGTTGTAGTTCATGTTCAAGTAGAACAAAGTTTTAGGCTGTAAAAGTTCTTTTGTGTGTTTTTAGTCCATTCAGAGTTTGTGCTGTTTCCCACTGAGGAGGGAGGGAATGGTTGCTGCACAGAGTCAGGGGTCGCCTCTTTGGCTTTTCCTTGAATGCCATTTAAACAACAACAAAGCATGCAGAAATGTTCAAGAGCAGTGGCCTTTCGGCCTTTCTAGATACCCGATTAAGTATTCAGGGCAGATGCTTTAAAAAACCTGGCCAAATTTTCTTGAAATCTGCAGTTTTGGCTGGAATACATGTTACTGTTCTATATAACTTCCCATCCAGCCCATGAAAAAATGGCCATTTGAAGGAAAAGCAGTTAATGAGCTTTGCTCATGAGTACATTTATGATTTTTTCAGAGTGATTTTGACATATTACTGGCATTGGGGACATTTTTGGTTCCCTTCACTTGTATAGAAATAGAAAGATTTTAGAATGCACTAAGTACTTCATACAGGCAGTGTTGCACTGGGCACAGTTATATGATAGAGAGAAACATGAAATATATGCATCCGTGTCTTGTGTAGGACAAGGATCTTCAAAGGGCTAGCTGTAGATCAAAGCCCAGCCTGTAAGGTGTGATCAAATAGCCTGCTGAATAAGACCGAGGAGGATGAAGCCTTTTGGTACGGCATCCCTGGTTTGTTTTGCCACAGACAGTGTATTCTTTATGTGAGGTGCGAGTTCGTGGCATCCCTATTTACACGTGTGCATGAAGTTCTAGCGCACACATGTTACTCTCCTCTCATGCATATGGCAGAGCTGTAGCTGCTTTTAACTCTTCCATCATCTCACTCTCAATCCTTTCAAAAAGTTTTTGAAAACCATTACACAAAACACATACTCCAGAAACTAGGCTCAACAGAAAGCTTAAGAAAAAGAGGTTTAAAAGGGGATGGAGGGCTGTGGGGGAACCAACCCAAACCCCACTATTCTATTTGTATCTCCCTGTTGTTGCAGATGAGGCCCTATAAATAAAATGCTTGGCAAGCTTCCTGTTGTGGAGCAGAAGAGTGTATATTAATATGTGCTATGAGGAATAAGTTCTGCAAGGAACTCTCTTCCTCCTTCCCTGTGTGCTGGTTTTGGCTGGGATAGAGTTAATTTTCTTCATAGAAGCTAGTGTGGGGCTCTGTTTTGGATTTGTGCTGAAAGCAGTGTTGATAACACAGGGATGTTTTAGTTACTGCTGAGCAGTGCTTACACAGAATCAAGGCCTTTTCTGCCTCTGACACCACCCCACCAGCAAGTAGGCTGGGGGTGCACAAGAAGTTGTGGGGGGGACACAGCCGGGACAGCTGACCCCAGCTGACCAAAGGGATATTCCATACCGTATGAGGTCATGCTCAGCATATAAAGCTGGGCGAAGAAGAAGGAAGCGGGGGACGTTTGGAGTGATGGCATTTGTCTTCCAAGTAACCGTTACGTGTGATGGAGCCCTGCTTTCCTGGAGATGGCTGAACACCTGCCTGCTGATGGGAAGTAGTGAATGAATTCTTTGTTTTGCTTTGCTTGCATGCGCGGCTTTTGCTTTACTTATTAAACTGTCTTTATCTCAACCCACAAGTTTTCTCACTTTTACCCTTCCGATTCTCTCCCCCATCCCACCAGGGGGGAGTGAGCGAGTGGCTGTGTGGTGCTTAGTTGCCAGCTGGGGTTAAACCACGACACCCTGAAACGTTCTCAAGATTTCCAGCCATACATACACAAGGAAACCTATATATGATCCATACAGCTCTTTGTATCTCCAACATTTACAGAGGCCTTGTTCCCTGAGGGTTCCTCAGTGGTGTAGTAAGAAAGTAACGGGATAGTAAAACTTTGGAATTGACAATTATTGTCCTTTTTTGGCTATGTAAATATAAGCAGAGACTGCTTTACCTCTTGTCCTGTTTGTTAACTGAGGGCAGGAACGGCTTATTTAGATTCTTATTAATCAGGTGCTAACAATGTAAGGTGCTGGAGGACCTACCTTTGTGTACTTCTGGTCTAATGCAATCCCAGGCAGAACAGAATGAGTTCCTTTTTGTGCAAGATGGCTGATGATTTTCAGGAGGGCAGGAGAATGCTTAGCAACCTGCGTTGAAAAATTAAAGGAAAACCAGGAGATTGCGTACTGCAACAGTAGGAGCTTTTGCCAATGTTAGTGAGAGTCCGAGAGAAGAAACATGAGGTCTTCTGTTATGAAGTTGTGAAGTAGAAATGAGAGCTTAGGACAAATGATAGTCAGGAGGCCACAGCTGCTTTTAAAGAAAGACAAAAAAAAAAAAAAAAAAGAGAAGTGGGTTTGGTGAGGAAGATGGGTCAAGGGAAAACTTGGGAAAGTTTCATAAGAAGCAGCATTTTTGGACCTGTTGGAAGATGGAACAGTTTGAGCAAAAGAGTTTGATGGATAGGAAATAAACAGAATACGAAATACCAAGCTTTAGCTTTTTAGATCTGAGCTGTTTCTTGCTTAAGTGTTTCCAAAGGTTTCATAGCTACAATAATTTTTTCTAATATACCCAAACTTTCCTTAAAATAATTGAAAGCCTAGTGCTATTGCCGGCTTCCTGGCAGCTAGTTGTTACTGCACTCAACGGTTGTTTCAAGGAAGGCTTGATTGAAGTGTCACATATCTATAGTTAACTGGCATGTGACTTGTTTCTCCAGCAGACTTTCTTATCGCAAGCCTTTAATGAGGACCATGTAGAAGAGGTTTTTTTCTCTTTGGGGCTTTTTTTTTTGAAGTGAAACTCTTGAACTTTCCTCTGAAGCAAAATTTGTTTGATGTTGAGTGTATCTTATTCAAATATTCTTGACATCCATATCCAAAGATCCTGTATAAGCTGACATACACACAGTAACAATGGGGACCTGAAACTTCTTGTAGCGTGTTTTGGGTTAGACACACTCCAAGCATTAAAGCAGTTTAATTGTCTTCCAGGTGGGTAACAGATCACCATAAGTAACAGATCTAGGTTACCAGATAACACATCACCATAATTGTTATTACAGGAAAACATCTAGGACTTGCTGGGCTAAGAGAAGGTCTTGCCCTTAAAGTCCAGTTGTCTTAGTTTATTCATGAGACGCGACAAATGGGTGAAGCTGGACAGTGGCTAAAGGGTGTTGTCAGATAATGCTCTTGTGAGGTCTTTTGGGACTAGCTTAAAACATTCATTGCCATCCCAGAAGAGGGTGTGCATCATGTGAGTGGTTCTCATCTGAACATTTGCAAAGTTTTCCAGGTCAGCCAAGAGCCGCTACTGAAGTCACTTTGAACCCATTTGACACTGAAAGTTAAGAAATGCTTGGACGATCTAGTCTGGTGACTTGGCTGTGGGGGCAGGAACCTCCAGCTGTGACACCGAAACAAACACCTGGGAGTGGCACAGCGAAACTGCACTGGCCGCTTCCATAGTGATTACACCCTAATGTACCTGGTGCCTTTTCAGAAAGGGGTCAATGTAGACTCTGTTGGCAAGGAAGAATGCTTTTTTTTTTGTTCAGTAGCTGTAGTGTGAGCTTGTCATCGGCATGTCCCCTCACAGGCAGCAGTGCTCAGAAGGCACTCATGGAAGAACATCCAAAGGGTTTTAAGGGGAGAAAACTGGGTTAATGCCATCACTATTGAATTTTAAAAGGAGGCACACTGTGCATGAGGTAGGCTTGGAGAAGAGCTCCAGGGTGTAGGGAAGAGAGGCCAACAAGGTGTAGCACAGTTGGCATGAGAAAGGGGTTAAAAGACAACACCGCAAGGTGATAGGGCAGAGAAGTACACCAGGACTGCACTATGCCTTGAAAGAAAGAGCGTGGTGCAGGGGAGAGTCTATGAAGGCAGTCCTCTGCAGTATAAGATGGGAGATATACCATAGTGTAGAGGTAGGGGAGGAATGTTATCTCATACCACATGAGTGGTATCTGCTGTAGTAAGAGAAACACTCTGAGAGGCCAAGGAGGTGTTTGGCATTGTAGATGAAGAAGAGTATTGAAATGTCAACTTCAAAGAACAGAGAAACATGTAGAGAGAGTCTGGACTGTGGGTTAGATGAGCAGACAGTGAGGTGGATCAAGAACTGGCTGAATGGCAGAGCTCAGAGGGTTGTGATCAATGGCACAGAGTCTGGTTGGAGGCCCATAACTAGCGGTGTTCCCCAGGGGTCTGTACTGGGTCCAGTCTTGTTCCACATATTCATCAATGACCTGGACGAAGGGATAGAGTGTACCCTCAGCAAGTTTGCTGATGATACCAAACTGGGACGAGTGGCTGATACACCAGAAGGCTGTGCTGCCATCCAGCAAGACCTGAACAGGCTGGAGAGCTGGGCAGAGGCAAACCTAATGAAATTCAACAAAAGCAAGTGTAAGGTCCTGCACCTGGGGAGGAACAACCCCATGCACCAGTACGGGTTGGGGGTTGACCTGCTGGAAGGTAGCTCTGCTGAGAAGGACCTGGGAGTGCTGGTGGACAGCAAGTTGACCAGNGAGTCCAGCGGAGAGCTACAAAGATGATCAGGGGACAGGAGCATCTCTCTTATGAGGAAAGGCTGAGAGACCTGGCTCTGTTCAGCCTAGAGAAGAGAAGACTGAGGGGGGATCTTGTTACTGCTTATAAATATCTGAAGGGTGGGTGTCGAGAGGACGGGGCCAGACTCTTTTCAGTGGCACCCAATGACAGGACAAGGGGCAATGGGCACAAATTGGAACACAGGAAGTTCCAGCTGAATATGAGGAAAAACTTCTTTACTGTGAGGGTGACAGAGCACTGGAACAGGCTGCCCAGAGAGGTTGTGGAGTCTCCTTCTCCAGAAATATTCAAAACCCGCCTGGACGTGGTCCTGCGCACCCTGCTCTAGGTGTACCTGCTCAAGCAGGGGGGTTGGACCCTTCCAACCCCTGCCATTCTGAGATTCTGTGACTGATCCTCAGAGGGGAATCAGATGTTGGCACTAGTCACGGTGTCAGAGAAGTGCCACCGAGGAGAAGACTGAGAGGCTGTTCGGTAGCTGGGCTTCACAAATGTCAGGTTCTGAGGCAAATCATTCAGTGTTAGGGGAGGCAGTCTGCAAGGTGCTGTGCTTGTGTCTGCTCACTAAGGACAGCACATTCTGTGCTTGAGAGCTGCAAAGGTGACATGAGCTAATTGTATTAATACAAGTGCCAGAAAGGTGTACCTGTAATATGAAGGGTTCTGCATTTCACCTGAGGTGGCTTGATTGGCCCAATTTCAAGCAGTTAGTTTTCACAATCTTGGTCATGCTTTTTCAGCAGTTGTGTATGTGCGTAGTGCAAGCTGGAATTTCCCTCTTTTTTTTCTTTTATAGTGTACCACATGTATATTAATAGCATGATAATGTTTTACTTTATAAGATTCTATTGCATCCATGGTATAAAGGAACAGTGTGGTTCACAAAGGTCCTCTGGTTTTCTTGTGTTCAATAGGAAATAGCCCGTCATCTCCGACCTGGAACTCTGCGTGCTGTGTTTGGGAAGAACAAGATTCAGAATGCTGTCCACTGCACAGACCTACCTGAAGATGGACTTTTGGAGGTAAGACCTGCTAGACAAACATGTGCTTTTATATCATAGGAAGCTTTAAAGTGAAAAGCTATATTTGACACTGGTTTAAGCTGTTGAAGTGTTTTATATGTGGAGTAGCTGTATTGGAGACCAGTGATCAACTAGAAACAAAAGGAAAGAGTTTATTAAGGGCATTTAACTCGGTTAATTCTGATAGTGTAAAAAATTCATCCATGCAGTTTTCTTGAGTGAATATAGTACAATGAAGTATTTAATGAAACGAAAGTCAAGAGTCTTCTCTTTGGCTGAATGTGTCCTCGGGACTGGATACCAGCACCTAACAGTGCTTCTGCAGGGACACCTTCCTAGCCCTTTCTTGGGTGACCACCATGACTCCTGTGACAGTGAGCTTGTGCGGGGCTTGGAATATTACAGGCACTAGGGATTCAAATTCTCCAGGTAGGGTCCGGGTTTGTTTGTAGACAGTCATCATTATGCATACAAGTTGGTATTTCCTGTGTTTTATATTAACTTACTAATTATTATCTGATTTTGGCTTTGTATGCTTTCATTAAAGTCCAGTAAAATGAGAAAATGTTAAATTAAGGGAGTTTATAAAGACAGAAATACTCACTATGAAAACCAGAACAAGCTCACTCACTTAATTCCATGCCTCGAAACTAAGGTCTGTACAAGGGAGTTGAAGCGGTGCGTAAATGTATCTTGGATGGATCTCTGCATCAATGCAGGTGTTTTTCTGGCGCATGCGTAGCTTCTGTTTTACCGTCTACATGTATTTATGAGTGTTTTGCTGTCAGACTATAGCAGAATGATGGAGTAGCAAGAGTTTTCCTAGTCTGGATAATTTTACACTGCCAAAATGGTGTTTTCATTGACGGGAGAGGAAGAGCTAACTGCGTCACCATCTCCCCTCATGAAATAAAATCAGATCTGTGGGTTAAAGTGCTGTTTGCCAGGAAATTGCATCTAGTTTAAGGAATAGACATGGGAAATTCAACACTGAGAATGGCAGCCAGTATCAACAAAGTTGCAGCTTTTTAAACCATTTCCAAGCTGTCATTAGAAGTTGACAACTTCTAGTTTCTGCCCAAAGGGACTGGATTTAAACAAGCAAACAGGTATTTGTCACCACATGCCTAAAATCCCTCAGTCATGGCTTTTCAAAGGCAGCAGAAAAAAAAGGCATAGCCTGCAAGGGAAAAATGAAAGTCTCACCAATGCTCACAGAGCATTTTAGTACTTCAGCAGAATTCTCTCTCTCATGTCCACAGTCTCTCTCATTTATGCTGGTGCAAAGCAGGTATAACCCCATTTTGCTGGTTGTTTCAATTGAGTTTACAACTACTATAAGTGAGGTGGGTGGGACAAAGCAGTTGAATTGCTTCTCCAAAACAAAAATTCAGGCTGGAGTTCTTTCTCAAGGTCTCCACTACCTGTGTTTGTCCTTTGAATCCCACAGCTGAATCATAAGCTAAGTTCTTGATCTAGTATTACTCTGACTACACACTTTGCAGTTCCCATTGCAGACTGGTCATTTTAACAGTCATTTATTGACTGTATTTTTTTGGAAGAGGGGTCTAAAATCTTTTTTTACCATAGGCATAATTGTACACAGAATGTAGCCCTTCATCTGTCTGTAGTTTCTTCTATAACAGTCCAGGTTAAGCCAGCAGTTGTAAAGGACATCAGTCAATGTTCTTTAATGAGTAAATAAAGCAGTGAATGTTTCATTCTGATTGGCAAATAAGCATTATAATGTAAACTATAGAAGCCTTTTTACTGCCAACACTTTAATTCTTGGAGTGTCTTTAGATCTGTGTTCTGTAAGAAATGTAGTTGCCTGAAAACTTGGGTAAGCAAAATAAAAAATAACCTCTGGATTTGCTTAAGTGCAAGGGCTTGTCACAACTGATGAAAAAGAAATGATAGAGTATACACAGAAATCATCCTTGGAAGGTCTTTTTCCTCAGTGAGCTTTTCTGTGAGAGGAGCTCAAATCCAGTCACAGAGGTCTCATTTGCTGGCAAGCAGAAACAAGACCTTTCTCCCCCCTCAGCCCCCCTAACTTTAACAGCGCTGTACGTACTGGGCTAGAGCAGAGTAACTGTGTGGCATGCAAGACAACCATAGAAGGAAACTGAGACAGACTAACATTTTTAAGAAGTGTACTGTTCAGTAAATGGTAGTGAATGTTTTCATTCTTTAACAGGTAACTGAATATTTTAATATACTGAGTTTAACAGAGCAATTATTCTCAGCCTCGGAGGAGGTGAATTCAGAGATAGGTAAGGCACTTGTCATTGAAGAGAATGACCTTGGCTATGTTGGCGCAGTGGAACTTGCTTCTTTTGATATGGAGTTAGCATGTGTTTGTTATGTCCACATCCTGGTAGGAGGTGTTGCTGTTGCTGAGATGTTACTGCTGGTGTTGCTACAAAAGCTTTACAGTATCATTGTAGGACAACTGATTAGTAGAGGAAGAGTCTGGAGTAAATTTCAGAGAGAAATCAGACCTACTAGATTTATACTACAAAGATGAAGGATCCTTCTTAAAACCCCAAAGAAAGTTAATTCATTCCTAGCACTCTCTTTCCTTTCTTCAGGTGGCATTGGTTTTTGTACAGTGTTAATATTCTGCTGCAGTTACTACCCAGTATAGCTCCAAAAACCAGCCTATATGCAAATTCTTGCTACTCCTGTTTTGCTGATGAAAGGTAAGCTTGACAATCTGAATTCAGGCACAAGAGCTAGGAACTCCAGAGTTTCATTTCTAACTCTGGTGCTGATTTCATCTGAGCTTGGCTAAGCCACTTTTCAAATTTTGGCATGAAAGTGTTTGGCTCTGGAATTCTGTATGAAGATGTTCTGATTTATATTTCTCTTCTCCAAAATAAAATACTAAATGCAACAAATTTTAAAAAGCAAACTGCAGAATCATTATTACAAATAATGACACAAAATTTCTAAGACTTTTTTTCCCCCCAATTCCCACTACATATACGTTGGCAGGGGTTTTTTGGGGGTGGGTTGGTTGGTTTTGGTGGTTTGTGGGGGTTTTTTGTTTTGGTTTGGTTTTTGTTTGTTTGTTTGTTTGTCTCCACCCTTCTCTGCAGTTTTCATCACCCACAGTTTAAGATCTAACTGAAATTTGAAAAGCGTTTGCAGTGGCAGCTGCTGTCTGATTGTCCACAAATGGAGACTTCTTAGAGGAGATGAGAGAGGTAATTGAGGGCTAGATCAAATGCTTGCTGAAGTTAATAGCCAAACTCTAGGTGACTTTGGTGGTTCATACTTAGTTGACAGTCACTAGGAAGGGCAAAGTAGTGACATTTCTCCCAAAAATCATGACCAAGGAGTACTCGGGGAAAGGGGAGAGAAGAACGCTGTCTCAGGAACAGCAAGGACTAATTAACTAAATAAGGGTCGGCTTGTGCACCTAGTTTTAGAACCCTATATTTGTTTAATGTAGTACAGCAGTTTTTCAATGTTTTTTTGTTAGACCTCTTTTCCATGGACTTGGAAAAAGGAAAGTTCACTTTTAATCTTAAAAAAACCTCAAACAAACAAACAAACAAACAAACCAACCCCAAAAGCAAATACCAGCACTTGCTCCCAACAGTTTGACCCTTAACTCCTGTCTTTGTTCTACAAACTACTTCACGTTTTAGGCAGTGACTAAAGCATACCAGAATTAATGAATAACTCACTTTGGCTCAAGAGAGAAGGGGAGAGGCAGTTGAGCCTAAAACGTGAGTGGTCACAATGGAAAAACCAGTGTATTTTCAGTTGTAAAGCTGTAACTTTCTTTTATTCCTAGTTTAGTGATACAGGAGAAGGGTGAGTATTGCCCTGAAGCCTCTTGGATGATCTCTTTGACTTGCTGGGTCAGGCACTTATTTATTCACTTCATAGACGTGTGTGTCCTTGTATCACTACAAAATGTATTTTCACAAGTGACAATGGATAGACACAAATAGCTCAGAACAGTCCGTTTTCTCAGCCTTGTCATCAGTTTCCCATTTTATTGGGGAGAGGAAAGAAAGGAGGAAGTAGAGAAGGGAGTCTGATAGCGATGTAGTATTTATGAGATGATGGGGTTTCGTGAGTAAAGGCTAAACCCACAGTTTCTTAATTTTTCTGATCAACTGATGTTGCGTAGGACATTCATTCAGAGCAGAGATTTGCATTTGTTTCCCACATCCAATGAGGTACTACTCTACTTCCCGTCAGGTGTTTGGGTTGGCTTTTTTTTTTTTCATTTTATATAAAGCAGGTACTATTTGGAGCAAGCAAACAATTACAGTACCCACCTGCATTCACGTTCCTTCTGAGAGCAAGGACTGGAACGTGCATGTTTTATATGCCAAGTAAGCGCTGTATTTAACAGACTAGAGACGGGTTTGCATTTGTGTCTTTCATGTTCACGTGGTGAAAGATGATTCTGTTTCTCAACTCAGCGTCTTTGACCTGAGGAACGTTTCTGATAAATATCTTGTTGAAATAGAAGCTTGCAAACCATTGGATCTGATGAATCATCATTCTCTAGGCAAAACAAGTGTCCTTGAAATGTCATTCCTGGACTAGTTTTAATCAAAGTACTTGATACAAGGTGGTGTGGCTACCAGACTTCATGGTTTATGTGCCTCCTTAAAGAAGTGAAGGCAAATTAAAAATCAGTCAGTGAAGGCCTTATTCACATCACTGGAAGTACAGTGAGTAAAATTTTCCACAGGAGGTGGTGCTGTACACACACCTCAGTTTGCTGGGTCTCAAGTGGCTGAGTACCTCTCAGATTATGCAGGAATCCACATAATCTGCAACCATTAAAATCTGGTAGCCTAGACCTGCAGTTATAACAAAACCAGTATTTCTGGGTTTTGGCACGCTCTGTCTGTAAGTTGTTGCTCATACTGTGCAGTTCAAGGTTTGTTTTTTGGTTTGGGTTTTTTTTTGTGAGCAGTTCCATAAGGGCATTTGTACTGCAGCAAAACACTCGGGGGATAGACTGCACACGTCTGGGGTAGCCTGAAAGGTGTCTCCATTGAGGTGCAGCCTGCTGTGTCTGAGCCATCCATGCTAGTTTTATGTTCCTATGCTATGGTGTTTGGGCAATCAGTCAGTCTCATGGGGTTTCTTTGCATAATTAAAAAATGCTTAATAGGCATACATGTATATGTGTGTGTGTGTCCTTATACATAGAGGGAGAGGATGCTGCCCTCAGTAAGACATGCATGAAAAAGGATTTGCTGTGGGATGGGTAAAATTTGGGTTCTGGGCGAAATAACCTTCTCCCTGTTGCCAAGGGAGATGCTGTGATTAGGTGACTAATTCTTCTAGTGGACAATAACATAGCAATTGCTGCGGGAGCGTGCTTACATGTGCCTTTGCGTGTCTGGTAGGCTATGTGTGAAACTGCGGAGAGGGGTGGACTGTTAAGCCAGTTTTCATGGGAGTGGAGGATGTGCCAACTGCCTTCTCAGTCTTGCGTCCCCATGGGCGCTCTTTCCACTGACTCCTCAGGGTGCTGCATGCATGCCTCCGCATGGTTGCCGGGTGCCGTCAGGCTCCACCTTGGGGATTGGGACTGTGGAGGGAGATGTGTCAGTTTTCAGTGTTGCGGCCAGCTTTCCAGCCAGGCAGTAGCAAGGACCTCCTCGAGTATCATCTGCTGGCCTTCTCCCTTGCCTCACAGCTATTTGTGGCATCCACAGACATGAAAATAGCCTGTCAAAGGGGGATGATTTTGCTGTTAACAAAGAAGAATGGGAATTGTTTGACTTCTGAGAGCTGTCATGATGGTTGTTTTTACCCCTATCTTTGAATTTCAGCTGTGCAGCGGTGTTCAAGAGTGAGGCTGGGGACTGGCAGACTGTGCAATGTACTGCTGGAAGCTCTTCTTTCCCTTGCTCAGCCTCACACGAGTGAGACTGGCTTACTGCTTCTAAGGCATTTAAGCAAATGAGTAATATCATCTAGCTGTACAGATCAGCTATGGCAGTCTGACGGACAGAGACTCGCACAAGTTCTGGCACTGGAAGTTCAGCTGGCTGAATCTAGCCTTGGGGAGATGGGAGGCGATGTTGTACGATAAGCAGTGACAGGGCAGGCCAGTTCAGCAGATGTGTTTTGTCCAGCCAAGTGCTGTGGGCGATGAAAACCAGCATTGTTTTCCTTAGACTTGATATTAACTAAATGCTCTAACGAGTGTTAAGAGCTGTGCTGCTCCTAAGCTTTTGGTGCAGCATGTCTTCCACCTGCTAGAAGCCAGCTGTCCTTGGTCCGGCATTCCAAATAGTGCCAGGAGAAGCACGTCTTATGCCTCCTTTCCCTTTGCCTTTATTCAGGGAGGCTGGGGGGAGGGTGGTGTTTTAGCAAGCTGTTCAGAGTGGACGGGGGGCACTCGCCTTGCAGCGGGGGACACAACAAATGCTTCCCATAACCATTTCCGTAAGAACAGAGTCCTGTTACAGAAGCGCTCTGCTGGCTGCCAACTTGTGGTTTTCTGTTTGCTGCTTCCTTGCCTGCCCGCTGCCATTGTCTGAACATGTGAGCGTGCTGCAAGGTGCTTGCCATCATCCACCCTGGAAATGCGTTCGTACTAGTAGTGAGCTGATCTGTGGGTTGAGGTTATAATGGAACGGTTTAGGATGGAAGGCATCAGAGGGATGCAGCTCTGTTAAACTAATCTTTTTGGTGCATCAAGGTATAGTCCAAGCAATTTAATAAAGCATGTCAATGAGTAACTCTCAGAAGCATCAATGTGCTTAGTGTGGAATTTGTGTATGTTACACTCGGAACAAAGGTCTCCTGCATTGCTTGTTACCGATTAACTTGTCTGGTATTATGCAAGCTGCCTCTACCAGCTGAGAACTAACTCTCCCCATTCACAGGGCAGCGCAGCTTGTAAAACATTACACAGCAGAAGTGCATAGCATGGCAATGAACCTTTCACTGAGGGCATTTCAGCTGTACAGCATTCCCCTCAGGAGTCTTTAAAATATTAATAAAGAAGCCATTGTTTCACTCAGTCATACGGCAATTTTGCAATGAAGTCTTTTATTAGGGGCCCATACTGAGCTGCATAATCCAGGGTAAGATGCTTTTAATCATCTCCAGTAAAAAGAAATAAAAAATTGGAGGGTTTGGGTAAGCTTGGTTTTTGGCGGGTTTTTTTGCAAGTTTTCATCAAAGCAGTAGCTATTTTTGTCTGTCAGTTGGAAATTTCAGTCTCTCCTGGTACAAAATGATCTGTCAGATAATGGTTAATATGATTCAAGCGCTTCTCCATTTTAACTTTCTGAGACATTTTATCCAACAGCTGTGGGAACAGGTTGGAAAGAATCTGGAGTGTAGGAAAACATCTTATTTGGTGGTGGTTTTGCATATCAAAGGATGTTAGCCAGCACTGGAATTCTGTCTCACAACGTTTCCTGATGCTGTATATATACTTGTACAGAGAATTAAGTAATCTTTTTGCCCAGGCCTATCTGAAGAGAAATTAAAATTAAAAATAGCAATAATAGAGGGATGGATTTTGAACACACGTTGGTGATTTCTCTTTTTAAAAAAAAAAATAAATCATGGTATTATTAGGTCACTTGCAGCCTAATTTTGAATGTAGGTTATATAATTATTATATTTGTGGGCCAGACAGGCAAACTAAACTAGAAGCTTGTTTAAACAGAGTTGTGAAATAGTTCAGCTCTTGTGCTTCCACTTCTGGGTAAGATCCGAGGTCCAATTGCCCCTTGTTCTGCCAAGTGTGAGGTTTATAAGTGCCAGAGAGAAGAAGTTAACGAGTGTGAACCAAGCAGCTCCCAAAGCTCTTTAAGTTTCACCTGATCCTGAAGTTAACTTATGTGATAAACAGGGCTTGGCTTTTGGCACGTGTTCGTGTTGCGCTGAGCAAGGTAATTTTGTGGAGGGGAGGTCAAGGCAGAGGGAAGGCGTGACGCTTCTTGATAACTCATCTGAGGCCCAGTTTGTGTCTTTGAGGCTGCTGCCTTCTTTCTTTCCCTTGCCATATTCTCATTTTGAACCCAAAAGCCCAGGTTCTCTTTTCATTACACCTCTTCCTCCAGCTGAAGCATAGCAACAATTTATCTGCAACTCAGCTGCAAGATGGGCAGGCACAGCAAAGAAGAGAAAAAAGCCCAGGGGAATAGCTTATACAGCAAAAGCAGTAAGGGGACACTAGTCACTTAGAAGCTCACAATCTCCTTTTGTTTCTTGAGCAGGGGTCCTGCACTTTTTTTGGGGGTAAGAGAAGCACTATTGTCCTGTAGCACACACTGCTGTGTGGTGCAAATAGATTTTTACGTGGATTCCTATTATTGACCTCAGCCTGCTGCACCTCCCACCTCTCTCTCAGAGGTCAAATAGGCAAATGATTAGCTATGTCAGTACTTTCTGTGTAGGGTTTACCCCTTCCCTCATCAGTGCAACCTCCTTGACTGACTACTGTAAACTGGCAGTAATTAAGAGGAGAATTTGTCAGCTATCTGCATACATGTGTTGAAATCTATGTGGAACATGGGAGGAAAAAACCAAAGCCAAACGTGTGAATATGGATAGAAGACTGTGAACAAGATTTCCTATCTCTCATAGTTGCTAACACCATGGGATATCGTAAGAGTTTATCAAGCTCTAGAAACCACTTCTTCTTTCATAAGTAATAATAACTAATGATTCAAAGTGTAGTGTCATACCAGTATTGGGTTTGTGTTGTGGTAATACTGAGGGCTTAGACACTGGCTGTGATCTTGTGCTAGCAGCTGTGCAAACACGGAACAAGGTGGCAGTGGTCACCTGAAAGGGTGTTGGCTGTAGTCTAGGGCTCCTCAAAGTCACCAAGCATCTTCTGGATTCAGTAAGAGCTGGATTCTTCCTCTTCCTCTTTAACCCTAAGTGCATTGGCGTATAGGCAGGAATGGTATATCTACAAGTATATCTGAGATATACCGAGACATGTAGGCAAGTTTCTGAGCAAGAGGCAGTTCTCCTAAGTGGCCAGAGTTGCTAAGTGAGCAAGTTTCCTTCCGCATTGGTTTCAGTGGTAGTTACTGCTGGTTTGCTGGGGAGACACAGCGTGCCGAGACTGTCCAGCCACAAACCAGGAACTGTGGGCTTTCTCTGGTAGCTGCCTTAGTCAGTCTAGCTATTGAATAGGAACTTGGTCACTGAGGTGTCAAGAGTCTAGTCCTGTCATGACAGTACATGGTTTAGCATACAGCAGAAATGTTGAAATCGCAGAGGGCTGCTGAGACTTTAAACGAGCTCTTGGCCTCTTAATACTGACCTGTTCCACAGGGGAATGGAGCTTTCTAGATTCAGTGATGTTGCTCAGAAGGTACTTTGAGCACTACAGAAGGGGAATTTATGCCATTGGTTTGGTGGGATGTTTCCTATTAGCACAGCGAGCCACAGTCTACACAGGGGCTTGTGGTGGTGCATGCAAGGCCTTTACTTGGGGACCGGGTGGTGCTTTTGTTTGATTGGGAGGTTTTTTGGATATTTTGTTACTGTCTTATCTGTCATAACTATTACCCTGCCACCAGGTATAGCCTGTTGGCTCCCCTGGCCAAATACTACCCTGCAGAACATCTTGGCTGCTCAGGAAGAGCTTTAAATGCTGGCTGCCTTTACTTCATTTATTTGCTTGTTGCTTCCATCTTTGCTTGAATCTGTGATGTGGGTGGAAACATGTTCTTGTTCTGTCTGTGACCACTTCCTCCTCTATTGGCCATAATCTGGTAGCTCGTGAGGACCATGACTTTCAGTGCTCTCTGAGTAGGCTGGAGAGCCTTAGCTCAGCATTGGCAAGGAGCCCCCACAATGCCTGTGGCTTCTATGAACACAGCGAAACCAGGCTTTACTTAGGTATTTCAGGTGCTAGCAGCAGGGGCCCTTTTCAGCGTTTTTATCCAGTGTTCAGGACGTGTTTGCAGCTTGCATCGACATCTGTGGGGGTGCGCCTAGCATCTTGTCTGTACCTAAGCCAGCTGGCTCAAGGGCATCATACAAGAGCTCCACAGGAGCTCCCGATTTTGAGGCAGGCAAGTGTGCCTCAAGATAAGTGTCAAGTGCAGTGGCAGTGATCCTGGTGACTCGGTGAGCTGCCTGGGATCCTTGGGAAAGCAGTACTCGCTGTATGTTGTAGTTTTTCATGTGTGATGGGAGCCAGGACCTTTAACTTTATTTCATTCCAGTGGCTCTACCAGGCCGGTGATCTCTTCTGATGGCAACCTAAGATGTTGCTAAAGGAGGAATAGAGCTCCTGGTGGGAGAGTCCTGGGCTAATACATTCAGCCCCAGCTACTGAGCAGTTGGCTTATGCCGTGGAGTGGGGAGATTCAGTGAACCTGTACCTCCTTATTAAATCTACAAGTATGTATACTTCAGAAATCAGTGGTCTGAGTCAGCACAGTAGTTATGTACGATGTAAAAACAACACTTTGTTATTTTAAATAAGTTTTTGGGTTCACTTGTTTTTCTTGTAGTGTTACAGAGTAAATAGCATAAAACTTGCTTTCTCGGTGTTTTGATTGTGGTGTAACGAATTATTGTCTTGTCCTCTCATTTACATTCTGTTTGGAATTCAGATTCCTCTAATCTTTTATTTTATGGTACAATTTCCAAATAGCTTCCCTTGCCCTTCTCTCTCACTGTATTTTCAGAGTTGATCATAACCATGCACAGTGTTTGAGGTGACTGCGCTAACAGCACACAACATAAAAGCAGAATGTGCTCCATACATCCTGTAGTGTTTCTTTAATAAAACCTTCGATTGCAAAGTTTTGGTTTTTGGTGCATAGGGGCTCTTGTCCCAGTTGTACTTAAGAAATTAACTTGGACAGCTGAAGTGCATGTGTACAAATTGTTCTGCCTTGGGCAGCCTGACCGGCTTTATTTCTTACAGTGCGTGACACTTGAGAGAGAGGCAGGAGTGACTAACTTTCCTTTTTTTTTTTTTTTTTTTTTTTTTTTTNACTTCCTGGGACTAAACCCTTTTCAGGTTCACATGGGAAAATCATTCTTTATTTTCAGAACAAATAATACAGTGAGTAAGTAGACCCTCTTCTTTGACAACCATTTTTATTTCTGGACTGCTTGTGGCTGGAAGTATGGTATGAATCCATGGGGTTTTGGTGTGTTAATCTAATGATTTAGTCATGTGAGTCAGCTGAGTGAACTGTAGCTGAAATGCATTTTAGGTGTTAGCAAGTGCACTTGCTAACAGAGTTGGCAGGTTCATGCTGATGTACAAACAAAGATCAATGGGCAAAGAGAAATTTTTGGTTCCTACTACTGAGATAACCTGTAAAAAATTGTAAGACCTAAGTGCTTAGGGAGAGCGTACTGATACTGAAACTCTAGGCCAGCAAAGACTCTCTGGATCATGTGCTTGGATACCTACGCTGAACCAAGGAGGTACAGTTTTGCGGTGGGTTTGGGGAGAGGGTACTGGTGAGTGTCTGCCCAGCTGCGTGAAAGGCACTGAGATGACTGACAGGCTCTAAATGAATGCAGGGATGAAAAAGCCTTCCATCTCCTGGCTGCCAGTTTTGGTTCAGCAGAGATGAGGAAGGACTGAAATTGCCATCATCTTTCTGGTGATGGATGAGAAGTGAATCTGTGATCTCAGCGTATTTCCTACTAGTCTGTCTCCCCGTCAGTCCCCTTGCTTCTGCCACAAATGATGCTAACAGGGTCTTTTATCGAAAACTACCAGCCCAAGGGAACAAGGGGAATGGACTGTGAACATTGAGGTACCCTTTCAGTGCCAGGGTTTTCTTTGAGGCAAGATGTAATGCTGCCTGTATGATATGCTGGTACTGTTCAAGGTATACCTTGGTCTATCCTTCTGTAGACAAAAGCTCTGACTCCAAAGCTGCTCAGCTGGCACCTCTCATCGGGACGGCTTTTTGCTTTGTTTTCTGGGCAGAAGGAGAGTTACATTGTAGGTGTCTGTAATTCTTAAACTTGAAATCTTCAGGACACTTTGTGCTTGCACTGGGTCCTGCATTATTGCCAAGATCTTGTGCTCTCCCTTGGAAGACTAACTGTCTCACTCAATTTTTTTTTTCTTTTTAAATTTTGCCTGGCTTCTCCATGCTCTTAGGGCACACACTGTTCAGATGATAATCAGTTGTGCTCAGCCAGGGCATTAGACTGGATTTTGTTATTGCCTGCTCTGTTAACCCCTGAAACTTTGCAGTTAACGCGTGGAACCGCCCAGAGGGAGCAGCCAACTTCATTAACATGAGTTTTGCAGAGAGTGCGACTGAAGCAAAACTTTGTGAAACTGAAGCAGCTCTTAGCTCCTCCTCAGTGAAGCAGTTTATAGGGTCAGAGCCAGAAGGTCACAGTTATTCACCTGTTATTACTTCCTGAGCATTATTGTTATTTGTCCCTGAACAGGAGCTAGAGCAGGCATAGCTGTGTGCTATAAAGCAGGTAGATGGTTCCTGGGATCTGTAAGGAGACTACTGATGTTAAATTTAATCCTGCTCCATCCCTGGGAAGGAGTGACCACACCTGAATGTTAGCATCATTTGAAGGGCATTTGGGTGGCATCTGTGAAATGCCTTTGGTTGGTTTCAGATCCGTTCCTGGTGTGGGTTTGTCCTCTGCCACCAGGACCCAAAGGTCCTGTGGAGACACCAGAGGAGTGCTTGGATCAGAGAAGCTGAGGCTTGTTGAGTTGTTCTGTACAGGCACAGCTCCCTTTTCTGTGGTTTATACTATACTCGGACCCTCACAAAGAGAGTTACTGTATTTCCTAAAATACAGAGTGCTTTGGAATACCTAACCCCTGTCTGGATGCTCAGTGCAAGTACCTCCAAGTCCTGGATCCCCTTGGAAAAGGACCTGGTGCTTTTAATGGGGTTCTTCAAGCTGTCTCCAGCTGGGGCCTCGTAAGATGGGGGCACCCCAAATCTCTTGGTAGTGCTGACATCCTTGGTCTTGGTTCTTCTGCAAAACACCACGTTTTGTTATGTGAGTGGGGTAATGGATGGCCCTTATTTCTGGTGTTTCTTGTCCAGCACTGCCATGTTCCCGAGGGTGAGGTTCTTGGAGAGAAGGATCCTTTCTGTGTACCACAGACATGCCAGCTCTTAACTGGTTTTACTGGGAGCTGGGTGGTAGCTGACCCACACAAAGATGATTATATATAAAGAGAACATACCGGCTCCTAGTTTTGCACATTCTACAATACGTAGTGTGCTTGTTCTGATGTCCGAGCCTTGCCAGTACAGTCTGCGTGGATCTTCAACAATCCAATAAAAGCTAATTGAGGAGGAAGAGGTTTTCCGTAGGTTGTAAGTAAGCTGAGGGTGTTCAGCCTGGCCTGAGAAAACTGGTTGCACAAAATCAGGGGCTTTTAAGGACTAAAATAGCGCAATGCCCTTTGTTGCAAGTGAGCAGGAGTTGGGTGAGGACAGCATTCACCTGTATCAGTGTGTGCTGCAGGGGCTGATCATTACCTAACCCCCGGGGAGGCCACCTAGCTCTGGCCAAGGTAGCACAGGAAACGGTGGGAGTTGATGCAGCTCTATTAAACCTGCCTCATCTCAGGGAAATGGGGCCTGCGGCAGCAGCGGGTGTATCAGCGCCCCAGGCTGGGGCTGGACCCAGCTATTACCCGCAAAGGAGCAGACTCCACTGCGCTGGGCCTTTTTCTTTGCTCTTGGCACAGCTCCCTGCACATGCCGAGGGTCGGGCCTGGCCCGTGCCGGCCATGCGCTCTCGGTCAAACTGGGAACAGAAGCCCAGAAGTGCCAACGCTCAGAGCTGTAAAACTGGTAGCTGGTGTGTGTTAGTGCAAGTGTTCATGCAGACACAGCCTTAAAGGTTCTTGTCCTTAAATGTGTGTGTCTCTCAATCGCTCAATACTATTTTATTAGTATTTTTGTGTGTGTCTCTCTCTAGCCTTGAAATGCAGGTGTCCTGTATCAACAAGAAGGGAGATAAAAATTAACTTTAATGGCTACAATTATACTTTCCACAGGCAATAGAGCACAGATTAAAACAAACAAACAAACAAACAACAACAAAAATCATCTTGCAAGCAATGGTGATTTTAAATTGGGTTGATAATGAGATGTCACATCTTGACACACACTCCCCCNTGTGGGGTGGTTTTTTTTTTGGTTGTGTGGTTTTGTTTTGTTTTGTTTTTTAACCATCCTGCAGCCATTTAATGCTGTATCTCTACCAGGTCTGACAAATTACAGCAGCATTTCTAATGGGGGGAGGGGAGAACGACACACATGTCTGGACACGTGGGTTGTGGGGGTTTTTTGGGGGGAGTGGTGGGGTGCAGCCCTTTGGTAGCAGAGTTGTCATGAGGCCTGTGGCTACTTGGGTCTTTTCAGTGGGTAACAACTGCAGAGTGTGCGGCTGGGGTAGCTACTGGTGTTACGGCCTAGTTAATTAGTGATCAGAGTGGCCCATCCTGCTTTCACTGATTGATTTGGTACTAGAAAGTGATTGGGAGAGTTTGTTTTTGCTTTATTTCATATGCCATTACTAAGAATACATTATACGAGCGCCTCTTGACACTTGCTCACTGAAGCCAACACAGGCACTGTAAGTTTTCTACAATGTTTGTCCCAACCCCTGGAATAAGCCGTTATCTTTATTACTAGTTCATGCTTGGACTTTGCACTCCTATAGTAAATTAAAAGGAGATAAATTATCTAACTGTGAGTTGGGTCTTTTATAAATAAAGCAGTTTGGGGTTAGTTTTTTTTGTTGGTGTGGTGGTTTGTGGTGTTTTCTTTTTTTTCTACACTGTCACAGGCCATGCACCTAAGATTTGAATTGTAGGGGCAGTTGATCCTACCAAACCTGCAGCCATGCGCCCCCCCCCCCCCAA
>WAAD01016244.1:30806-46667 GCA_013389945.1 Fregata magnificens
CCCCCCCCCCCCCCCCCCCCCCCCCCCCAAATGGTGGCAGTAGTACACCCACCAAATGCTGGGAGCCAAAGTGGCTCAGCTTTCCTGCAGTTCTTGTGCAGGTAGAGCATCCTTCAGGGAGTATTTTAGCGCTTTACTCACAGCATCTTTGTTAAATCCTTGCCTTGCTATAAACATACAGCAGCAAATGAAACAGTTGAAGGTGAGATTTCTGCTAGTTCCCATTCCTTGGGAATACCATGAAACAGCCAAATGCATATGCTAACTGCCATAGCGTACCATAACTATGCTTTCCCTCCTAGCAGATGGCAAAAAGTTTATCAGCTTGCTTTTCCAGTATTGTGCATTCCAATTAGGAAGCCTTTATCAAGCAGCTTGCTCTAGGAGAGTCATGTTTTGTCACTTCACATGGAGAAATTCTCCCTGGTACTCTGCATCATGCAGCATAAAGTGATCTTGACTCCTGCAAGAAGCCAGCTGCCACATTTTGTCATGTCTGAGCAGCCCTGTCAGGCATAGCCTGTTCTCAGCACCAAGCTATTGCCCCAGCAGCAACACAGAACAAGTTGCTGCCATGAAACTCCATTTCTTCTGCTTGTGACTTCAGCATGCACCCTCCCTTCTGCAGCTGCAGCACATAGTGCTGGTGGATGCTTTAAGCCACACCAAGGATAAGTCATTTTTACCTGTAGTTACTACTAGCATGTGTGGCCTGTGCCTCCAGACACAGACACCTTGCAGTAAGGGTGAATATGCTGAAGACTTTGGTGCAATCTGGGCATGTGTGCCACAGCAGCCTCTGAGGCAGCTCAGGGAGAGGGGAAAACAAAGAACTAACCCCAAACCACACTGTTCTAGAGCTGATGTGTAACACCTTTGCTCACAGGTGGGAGCAGCAATTTAAGGCCCTCTCAGCTGAGATGTTCTGGGAAGGATAAAGATGTATGTTCTGTTTGAAACAGGTGCAGTACTTCTTCAAGATTCTGGACAACTAACAGCTCCATCCTCACCCAATGCAAAAGACATGCACACAGAACAGTGTGTTCATTCATTTATTTGTCCAATGTTTCAACCTGACTGAAATACAAGATCAACAAGAGCACTGTACTCCTGGCTATTATTACATGTTAGAACATAGAATTTTGCACTTTAGACAACATTTAACACCATTCTATGGGGTACTGCATTGCTTTTATAAAGTCTAAAATAAAGATTTATTTTCAAACATGTGACTTTGGTTTATTTCATACATTACACTTTCTTGCAGAAAAAATAAATTGTACAACTGCATAAATATAAAATTCTTCCACCATGAAAATGGTTAAAACATTCAATAAAGACATTAGCACCACAGTGTGCGATGCCTCCAGCAGGAAAAAAAAAAGGAAAAGAAAAGAAAATATACAAAGCAAAGAGTTATGCCTATCACCAAGGAGAGTGATAGTCTGACCCAGTCTCTCACACAACATACTGGAGGATGAGGGAAAAGGTGGAGAGAGAGACAGCATTCGCTACAAAGCACAGTACACAATCATCTATTCTCTTTAACGTCACTTAAGTTAGTTTCCCCTGCCACCCCTCCAAATAAAATACCCTAACACCACAGAAAAGTCAGAAGCCATATGGAGTGCTGTTAAATATAGTCTCACAGGTGGGCCTTTCTTTGAAAAGGAACAAAATAATGAGAAGTATCATGCCAGTTCTAGTCCCATTGAGTATTTACACCTTGGACAGCAAAAGTCTTTGCTCACAAGAAGTAGAAAACAGATACAATACATGGCTTGAAAAATGACCAGAGTATGCACCTATAGTACTGTACACTAAATAAAATACACAAGGCAGCAATACTTAGGGGCCAGAAACACTGCTTACTACAAGTCAGTTATGGAATCATAATTTACAGTAAAAATGGGCATGTCCCAAGGCTCAATTTTGTTTTCTTTTGTCATTTACAGTAGAATAAATATTTGTCACTATTGCTACACTTTGTTTACATTCTAACCTAGTAAATGCAGAAAGCTAGTGTAAAGCATATAGATTACGTGTAGGTCCCATATGTATGACAGTTTGTTCAAGACTAGTAGGTTCTCTTTTTTGTTCTTTTTTTTTAACCTTTTTAAATGGCTAGGAGGAGGAGGGGAGGGAAGAGAGTTGTGCTTACGATCAGCTGCTTTTAATGTCAAATTTAATATCAAAGCGTCCCTGGAAGCGGTCTTTGTCACTGTACTGGATGTTCTGCCCATAGGCCTTGCATTCCACACGCACCTCCATGTCGTAGGTCAGGTTGGTGAACTGCACTGCCACCAGCGGCTGCAGGTACCATGGCTGCAGGAGCTTGCCATAGTAGGGGTAGTACTGCAGGGCAAAGCCAGGGTAGCCACCCATCCCATAGTACTCCACTGTGCCTATTTTGTCTGCATCGTCCTCTCTCTAGGGAAGCAGGAAAAAGAAGAAACGATGACAACTACCCAAACTCTACGTTTTGCAGCCCTCTTCCCTAGCAGCATCTGGTTTTCACCAAGACCATGACCCCTCTTTGGTCACCACTGATCCTCCTGACAGCACAAGGACCATCCCAATGGTGGAAAGGACACTTAAGCCCTGTCTAACCAGCAGCTACACAATAAGCACCTCCCAGCACACATCAGCCAGGAAAAGGGCTTTTCTTTGGCTAAAAACTCAACCACTTAATGCATTCAAAAGTCACCACAGCTTCCAATGCACTATCTTTGGCCAAAAAGAAAAAAAGCCTGCTGTTTCTCAGCTGCTTTACAATGCCAAGTAAAACACCTCTTCCCTGGAGTCCTTTTTTCAGCCATCCCTGCTAAGGGCTCCAGTACAGCACTTGGAAGCAAACTAGCTACTTTTGAGGATACCCTTTGCCATCCAGCCCTGCTTTTACCCCTCCCTGTGAGGGCAGTGCTAACTGTCATTTGTCACCAATAGGGTTTTGAGAAACTCCTGTTCCAAAGGGGGAGATACCCCAAGGAAGAACCACCCCCAGTGTCTGCGGAAAGGCAGAGAGGGGTCACTACACTTGGCCAAAGACTTAGTCTTCCCCTGCAGCTTCTTGACCCTGCTCTATTCTATTTCGACTTACCTTGGCAGCGCAGTGGACAGGGATGAGATACGGGTTGTATTTCGCCATAATCTCTGGAGGGAGGCTCTCATTTACTGGAGGCTAGAAGAAACCCAAAATAAGTGCACGTTACACACCAGACACTTCTCTGCAGACTGCAGCACCTTTGCAGCAGTAAAGCTCAGTGGTATCAAACACGTGCCATTAACCAGAATCCCTTCTAGCTCAGTGTCAGAGGCAACAGCTCTTGGTGGTGGTTCTTGGGGCAGCATGCAGCGTAACACACCTAGAAGCCAGGGAAGTTAACAAGCAGAGCTGTTTATTCTTACAGCTTTACTGCTGTGGATACCAAAGAAAACAGATCAGGCTGTTTACCATTTCGTGGTGTCATTGGGGAGAGCGTTTCACAGCAAAGCACTAGCTAGCGGGGCTTGTTCATGCAAAGCCCAGGCAGCAGCAGGAAGAGACACGCTGCTGGAGGATTTGCCACCTGCCTGCCAGGTGGGTGCAGCTAGGACTGGAAACGCACAAGAACGAACAACAGAGTGGCAGTCACACCCTGACATGTCTGAACTTCGACACCACCTACAGGGAAGGACAAAGGCTCTGAGTATGTCAGGGAAAGGTGAGAGTGCCAACTCTGGCATTAGTCTTTGGTCTCTTAGCAAATGCAGTAGTTTTGCTTCACAACCTTGCAGGTCCCAGATCTACTTCACACACACCTTGCCCAACACAAGAGCTATAGAGCCTCTGCTGGAGCCTGGCATAAGGAAAGCAAATATCGCCTTGGATGCACAGTCATTTAGAAATGAAACGTGTAAAGTCATTCCTTGACTAGACCCCTCTGTCTAATGTGGTCAGGAGCTCTTCAGAGCTCTGTGGCAAAAAAAAAAAAAAAAGAGGAGCACACCAATCCTTTCTCTTCCCCAGTCATCAAACACGCGCATCTTGTGTCATCCCACAACCACCGCACACCAAGCGCAGAACATTCCTGCCAAAACCCACCCACTGTTTCCACCCTGGACCAGATGAGCCAAAATTCAACTCATTTCTTTTAGCACAGGGCAGGCTCCCTTCGAAGAAAAACGTTCCTCAAAACACATTAGCTCAACAGCACCATTCCCCGTCCTTGACTGCACTGACGGATGGTGGTGAAGGTGGCTTAGCACACCATTTGCAGCGTTTTCCATCCAGAAGATGGAGTGGCAGGTTTTGCACACGACCTCATTCAGTAACATGTGCTCTGCCGCTGAATTCTTAAGAGAATTTTTTAGCATTTAAACCTGTTGGGGAAAAAACTAGAAGTAAAAGCCTTTCCTGCCCAGATTAACATCCTTCAGCATTACTGCAAACATGCCTTCAGGTGCAGCACAGAGCAAGTGGGTAAGAACGGCATCCTACAGCATCTGGGAAACTGCATTAAATAACCTAAAGATCCCCTCACCTTTCTTGCAGTGAGAGCTGTGCTCGACTCTCAGATGTAGTTTACGCTTTATAGACTATCTATCAGTCTGATAGTGAATATTAGCACGACTTCATTTAATTCAGTAGTTTTAGCAAGGCAGGCAACTCTACGCTGCCTGAGGAAAGAACGGAGTAGACTGGGGCATGACACAATGTACTGATCTTACTATAGACAGAATCAGTCTGGGACAGTCCCACAGAAGCACATGGGAACTTAAAATGGGTTTTATCATTTGAAGAAAATACCCCGTTAGAGCAATTCAGTTAGGCTCGGAAGTTACTAGATAAATAACCAGGAGTTTGCACTGTGATCTTCATTGCTACTTGTTACCAACTTGTGGTGTGCAGTTTTAATTGCTTTTTAATGAAAAGCATTTTTAAAGCCAGTTACTCAAATCGTCTCACAATTTCTCCTCTGCAGAAGGGGTTTAATAGTGATCTCTCTCCAGAGAGAGAAAAGCAGGCACAGCAAATCTGCAGCCAACTCCTCCTCCTGAGTAGCTTCTACTAGAAAGCAAAGAGATACTTGCCTTAGGTTTGAAGCCAATAATTCTGTTGAGCTTGATGAGGATGCATGGTTTGCCATCCTTGTACCCAAAGTTGGGATCATTTATTCCAGAACAGTTTTCCAGCCATTCACGTTTGAATTTGCAGACCTTCTTCTGGCCCTGGGCATCATTATATGATCCTCTCTCTTTGTAATCGGTAGGTACGTCTGTCATGGTGGGGGAATGAAAAGACAACTGTATGCAACCTGGCATTTTGCTTGTCAGGAACAGCCACACTTATGCTTCACTGTGTAGTTAGGATTTCCCCCTCACCCAAACAGGTAAGTGACACCACCTTCTCAAGGCTGACACCACAGACCTCCACCCAGCCACCCCACATGTGTGGGCTGGTCCCAGACCAGCAAGTTTGCAGGGGTTTTGGTTTTTAACTGAGGATTCTTCCAGACTACAAGACAACACACACATTTATAATCCACTGGCTCAGAGAGGAGTTTTTTTTGGCAGCTTTTACAAACAGGTTCCCCTCAGATTTTACATACATGGATTATGAGGTGATAGTCTCATTCCACATTATTACACATAATCTATTAAAGGTTAATACCTCCCAGATGTTTTGCTGCATTGCATCAAGAGGGCCGACACTGGCTTTAGCAAAATCATCAGTAAAACCCCCATGGCTTTCAGAGAGGATAAGGTCAGCTGCAACTTTCTCCAAATGAAATCTGGGAGTTCCCAACCATATAACCTCTATAATAAGCTTCTAGGTACATCCCTGGCCAAGTCTGGCCTGTCCAAACTAATCATTTAATGAGCAACCATGTGACTGAAGCCAGAGCCTGCCAGTTTACCAACATGCCATTGGTTACAATAAAAGGAACAGCCAAAGACAGAGACCACCACTGCCCGCCCTCAGCTTCTGATGGACCTCATGCAGAGGCATTGGTCAGAGCCCTCAGCTGCAGGAAACAATCAGGACTTACCCCCGCAGTCCTGAAATACTATGTTTTCAGTTTGTTGATCAGCACTGTAGTCCTTTAAGAACTTCTCAAGGTTCTTCACATACGGCTCAAAACTTTTGGGATTGGAAGCAGTAAAGGAAATTTCTGTCTTTTGTACCTGGGGGATTTGAGTCAGTCCTAAGAGAAGCAAAATCAGGAAGAAAACATAAGTACACCTCAGAGCTGCACGGCCTCCGGGCAATGCAACACACCCCAAGATCATAACTCATTCTAATAATCTCTATTTTTCAGACTGCAGGACTTGCACAAAACAGCTTAAGCTCACTAGAGGGGAGGCTCTGACAGGCTCTTATCTCCTCTTTCCAACAACAGTCTGGAATATTCGTCATGATGTTTGCATCACTAAGCAGATAAAAATCACAGAATCCAGAAGGGAGGCTATAAGTCAAGGTTTTCCTCAAGAAAAACAGTCAACCACAGGTCCCCTGCCTACTTCTCCCTCCTCCCCAAGGAGGGAAGGGAAGCTGTCTGCATGTGAGACCAACCACACACACTAAAGACCCACGGAAGCCCACTCTTATGTATGAATCCCTAATAGGTTGACTTTAAAGTCTGCAAAACACACTGTGTTTAGGATAAAAATCAGAGCTGCCCACTCATGAACCTGCACAATAAAATATGAGAGGTTCCCCAAGTCAGGTATGGTCTCTGCTGGTTGTAATCCACATTGCCTTTGTGTAGTCTCCCTTGTAGGATGCAGGGCAGGAGACATTTTCTCACTCAGTAAATTCATCACCCCGATTGCTTTCCCTGGTCTTTTCACTCTGTAAGCAGATATTTCTGATTGCAGAAATAGCCATCTGAGCTCTCTAATCAGAAGCTCATCACCGAGTAGGAAATACCACCACACAGGAGAGATGTTTAAAAGACTATCCTACATTCTGGGCTGTGTAACTAGCTCCGCTTTTGACTTTAGGAGGATGAACAGAAAAAGAACGCATGGAGAAGAGAAGGGACTAGATACAACTAACACCTACAGATGATGAAAAGTGCCAACCCCTTTGCTTTTCATTACAGGACTTGGAAATGGTTGCTCCTGTGTGATGCTTAGGTCACATTTTAATTGAATGCATTGATGCATGGCTAACACTTTAAACTTAAGTAATGGGAACTGGAGTTCATGCTGCTTTTGTGGTGGCCACTGTAATTATTGAGGTCTTGACTTCAGTTCAGTTTGTCATCTTCATTTTAGCAAGAACAAGAAAAAGGAGCAGGGGAGCAGCATTTGTTTCAACAACTTTCAGAACAGGCCTGTTGCCAACAAGTTCCCCTGGTACAGCTTAGCGGGCTGGCCCCAACCCACAGGAGCTTGTGACTCCAGCAATTTTTCCAAAGCCACTTGAGTCCTTCTGCTTAGTCCCTCCTCAAGCTAGCTCACCACTCCCTCCCCCCCCCCCCCCCCCNAGGTCCTAGTAGCCAAAGATAGCGAGACACCCAGTGAGTAGCTCGGGGTTTCAAGTTTTATTCCAGGAAGCAGCTTTAACCGCTCAAAACTCCCTCTGGTACAAATTGACCAGGTTGAGTCTTAAAAGTTTAGACGCAACTTACTATCTCACTAGCAGCATTATGTCCTACCCTCCTAAGTCAGTGGCTTTCAACCGCTTTTCAAGCAATTACTTGCATTCTTGCTTCACAAACAGTTATAAATAAATATCTATCTAAAATAAATAAGCTGGGTTCAATTTTAGTAAGGGACTTCAATCCCATCCTGCCAAATCCTCCTCATGTTACCACTCAGCTGGGAAGCAATAGGCTCAGAGTCACTTGAAGTGCTTATCTGGAATTGCAGCGAAGGCAGGCCTTGGTTCCTCTCCTGGGTCCGCCTTTTCCAGAGTTCAAGTTACAGGTGTGTCATTCAAGTGTATAAATATAAAATTCAAGAAAGCGTGGCCAGGCTTGTTAAGCTTCAGTCAGGCAGTTAAACTATTAGTTTTGCTCAGGACCTCTAAAACCAAGGAACTCCCCACCTCTGTTTCTTTACTTTGTCCAAGGTAATGCATAAAGGCACCCATGCAGATACGGCAAAGGTGAAGGGAAGGTCAGCAACACGCACCCTGTGGTATGAAAAAGCCACCTAGCAGAATACCCCTGTTCTCTGGTCAGGAGAGCCTGGCCACTGATATGTAAAAGCCAACCCTCTGCCCATGAGAGGAGTGACTTGGTTGGAAGAACAGGCGCCCATCCAAAGCATCCCCATCTTGCAAATCTTTGCAGAACGGCACTGAAGCCCAAGCAACGCCTCCATACAGCTGCTCCAGCAGCCAGCCCAAGAGAACAAGCGTTCCTGCCAGGTAGACTCAGCCTGTGGCCATAGCTGGGCTGTTCTCAGCCAAACTTTGGGCATTTACAAGTATTTGGATGAGCCAGACTGAGCTTTGGTACAGCAGGTACTTACTTTGTTTAGAACAAGAGCAAAGCGGAGCTCAATCTTCCCACTTACAAAGCGAGGAAGTAAATCTTTGTGAACATGAAAGGCTTGTTATGAAAACAGCTTTATCCTGATTAAAAATGTATTAGTGGCTTCCACCACAGCCACCATTCTCACATGCCTGCAACTGACCAGACACAAAGCCCTTAGCACAGATCTATCACTTCCTTCCTTGTTTTCCATCTGTACATCCCATACCCAGAATAAAAGCTTCAATGCTGTTATCAGAACAGCACTATCACTGAACCCTTCTTAAGCAATCTTGTTTAAAACAAAAAAAGAAATGTGTTTATTTGATCTGACAAGAAGAGGTAACCTCTGCAGAACACACCCGTAACCTTTCTGAAACCTTCTCTCATCCCCATCAGGGGAACAGAAGCAAGTAGGGACAAGAAAAAAAAAATTACAAAGCTGAGCCATTCCAGTGCTACCTGCCATGGGTTGCTAGACACCTAAGGAAGTATGTGGCTCCCATAAAGTACAGGTACGAATAAGCCTCTGAGGGGCTTCATGTACATGAGGAAGCAATTCATAAGCAAGTCCTATGGGGGAAAAGAAACAAAGCCTTAAGTGCCAGGAGTCTAAACAACCCTCTCCCCATCTTCAGACTATAATCTGTTTGCCACAGTTCTGCATCTCACGCTATTACCAGAGATGCACCATGGTGGCAAGTGTGGTGATGCTGTTCTTCACATGTGGAAGAATCAAGTAACTTATTGCTAAAATACCGACAAACTACTCTAGAAAATTTCTGCAATTGGCTCTTAGAGTGCATTGCTAGGAAATATGATTCCTATCTTCACTTGACTGACACTGTCCACAGAAGTGATGAGTGATGCCTTGACTTAGTAACAGACACCACCTTCCGTTGGCTTTCTAACTCTGTGGATGTACAAAGATACCAAAAGCCAAAAAAAGCATGTAAAGTAATTGATTTTGGTTTTTTCAGCTACAATTCCACTTCCAAAACACCACTGCAGATTAAAAATCACATTTATTCAACTTCACTTAAAACCAGATTCTCCACACAGACTTTATCGTTCTAAGCTGTGGGACCAAGACTTCAGGAAAACCAGTGTCCTGAGGGTGAAGAGGAAGAAACTAGAAGTGGGAAGTCAGGCTTATTATTAGGAATGGTTGTGCAAGTCCATAGTAACCACTCTTGCTTCATCATGCAATGCTCATTTCCAAGTACTGTGTAATCTTGGTTCAGAATGACTCTGAACACTCCTGGGATGACACAGATGACAAATTGAGTGATCACTACACCATTTCTATTTCCCATCCCCACAGGTCACTAAATGAGGATAGACTTTAAAAGCCACCTTACCAAGCAATGTCCTCCCAAGCTGCCAGTCACCCTCTACCTCATCCCCACAGTGCAAAAAGCAGGTGCAAGTTTTCTACAAATGCAGCACAATCTGCTTGGCAGATAACGTCCTTGGAGCCTGAGATTCAGAGATCTTTTTTTTTCCCCAAACATAGGTACTGAGACAACAAGAGACAGAAGCAGAAAAGCGCTACTTCACAGGAGGCAGCATACGCTCCTTGGGACTTTCCTGCCACCTCCCTAGTGCTATCCGAGCTAAATAAGCCAAGCAGGGAATACACACCAGAGCAGCCTTTTCCATGATACACTCACTGCCCAGGCACATCCTGGTCAGGCTGCCCTTGAAGGGAGGACACCTGAAATCCCCTGGGTTGAGCAGGGATTCTTCCAGCTGCCACTTAAAAAAAGAGCCTTAGGCAGCAGCAACCTCTCTCACCCCTACACCAGCCCTAGTGACAGGACACTGTGTTTCACAGGCTGCACACCACAAGATGGCAGGATACACAACCCAATTTACATTGGCATGGGGAAGGGGACAAGGAGAATGGGGTATTTTTTTTTTTTTTTTTAAAAAACACTCAGTACACTGTGTTTAAGAGGCAATATCCTCATCCTTCCCTATTAGCAGGGTAAGTCCTCTGTGCTTAAAGCACAGTCCGAGCCTGCAGCACACGTGAAACTGGGAGCTGGGGCTGTCGCAATGCCAAGGCTGGACAAGAAGGTGAACTGCACTGTCCCTTCCCCCACCCCAAGACAAAAGAGGAGGAAAAAAGTACCATGGAAAGGTACAAAACTCAGCTTACCCTGAAGCCCTGTATAACATTCCTGTTGTGTTCAATGCAGAAACCAATTAGCATAGTAATGAAACTTGGCTACAAAAGTAGCACTTTATGACTTTCATTGTTATACCCATGTCAATAACTCAATAAAACATCCTGCAGGTTCTGCTGCTGTTATAAACTCTGTTGTATTTCAGAACAAGAATGATATAGCAGCCCCTACAGCAGTTTCTCCTGCAAATCCTGCAGGGAAGTGTAGTTTCCCTTTTCCCAGCCATTTTGGGCTGACACAGCAGTGACTTGCCCAAGGACAGAGCACTGTAACGAGAACAAAACCAGGTTTTCTAGCTTCCTAGAAAATCCAGGGCTCTATCAAGCTGCCAATATACTTACTTGGCTTGCAAATCTTCCCACAAGAACCAGGAATTAGAACTGCCTAACACCCTGCTTTATGTAGTTCATAGTCTGCAGGGGTCCCAGATCACAGAAAAGTCAAGTTAGATGCTCACCAAGTGCAGGACTGAACGTGCCCACACACGTGTTCGTTGCCAGAAGAGCAGTTGTGCTTGCAGCACAGGGGAGAGCCCTACACAGCAGGGGAATACAGGGATTGCTGACCTCCCAAACACAGCAGTGCAGCAACTCACTACAGTGTCAGTCTCTGTGAAAGCCCATGTTAAAAGGCTATTTTTGACTCATTGTGGTCTAATGGCTGCTGTGCTACAGGACAAGGAACGGACTCAACATTGGGAGCCAACCTCCACTATACCTTACCCCTAGCTTGTCCACATCCATAGAAAGAGCTGTCACATGATGCCCTGCAAAGGACCCTGTGCTATTAAATGGTAAATATCTCCTTGGAGTTGTACACCTGCACCATTACAGCTTGGTTCAAAACCCTTGTTTATTGGGCTGCCTACTGTCATATATTCAAGGAGCTGGATTTTGTTCCCCTTGATTTCAGTACATGTGCTGAAAGCCCATTACAAAGATCCCTGATGACCTTTTCATTCTTCCTCCATTTTGATTTCTGTAGTAGACACAAGAGCATCTCAAAATTCAGTTCCCTTTTTTGGTTAAAAAAAGGGTAAGCCCCAGAAAAACTGGTGCAGTATGCAATTAAGAGATGAATAAAAATCCTCTGCAGGCTGAAATCTTACACAGAAATTTTACCACAGAGTTGCTTTGAAATTAGAACTGCAAACTGCTATAACACAGAAAGCGAACAGTTTACCTAGAATGAGTAATTATGTGACATCAGGCTAAACAGCAGGTCTATCTGGATGTGACCCAAGATCCATGGGCTTCTTCACTAATTAATTCACGTCTGGTGAGACCACTGGGCTTCAGCCGGGGAAAAACACATTATTAAAATAACAACTACTCCACCATTAGCCATGTTGGCTTTTCAGATGCAGCTAATGGCTCTGGGCAGTATCAGTGACAGTTTAGTCTTTCCTGCAAACGTCAGAGCCCATTGCAGAGACGGAAACAGCCACTTTCGGTGCTTAAGATGGCATTTACCCCAGCCATACTGGTACACTAAGAAGTGCCACACACTAAATACAGCAGTTCCAGTCTCTGTTCTGTCTTTAAAAAGTGCTGGTGGAAAAGCAGTTGTCTGAAAAAGATGATTCTTCGCTGAGATATACCACCATTTGGTGATGGTAACGTTCCCTGTGTTGTTAGAACAGGGAATAATCACAGCATAGCACTGCAGACAGTGGGGCTGTAAGACACCGTGTGACACCAGAGCTAACTTCTGTAGCTACAAGCCATCAGTCTCACAATTGTCACTTAAATACCACTGTTATTAAAAGCTTCTGAACTGTTTTACAGAGCAACTGGAGACAGATCGTTACCATCCCCAGTGCCAGGCAGCCTCAAGGTCATTTGTAATGTGGGAAAGCAGCAGTTGCGCAGCTCCCCCGCCATGCTCCGAGCAGCCGCTGGCTGCAGCCAGAATCAGCGCAGCAGAGCCTGGACAGGCAGAGCAGGGAACCTGCCGCAAGGTCTAGTTACTCCATTTGCCCCTACCCAAGGCAGGCTGGCCAGAGACACTGCTCAAGTGATCATTTTAATTTTGAGCAGAGACTTACTTTGTCTAGTAAAGATAGGTCATGCATCAGCAACTACAAGACCCACCTTTAACCTCCCACGACACATGCGATTGAAATACCCATTAGTAAATGCTACCATCTCCTCTAGATCACACAGTCTAGTTCGGTGTTGGCTAATACAATTCAGTAAGCACACCCAGAATTGGTACGGTCCCCCTCCTCCTTGCGTACCCCAGTTTCACAGATAAAGCTAACATTTTACCTTTGTCCCTTCGCTTACCTATGGGAACACAGTGGCTACAAAGAAAGAGAAACTGAACCCAGCTGCTTCATACAGCTCATTCCCAAGTGAAGCCTCTTAGCCTCACTCCACTGCTTCAGTTTAAGGGAAGGGAAGAGCAGCAATCCAGGTTCAAGCTCCTCTCAGACAGGAGACATATTTCATGTGATGCAACCTTTAATTCTAGCAGGACTGCCTTCAAGCCCCAGTACTGTTAACAAAGAACGCTGAAAACATACCCACCCCCTACAAATATGTGTTGCAGCAATGACATGCTTATTGCATCCTCCTTCTTGAGGTGAGTAACCAACCCGCCTCCCCAGAACAGCCGCCACCAAGTCAAACACAGGCCACCTATTTAGTTACCTGGAGGTGCCACTCGATCCTGGTATTTGGGCTCAAACTCACTGACCGTGAGCAACATCACTTGGATGGTCCCAATGAATATACCTGCCAGGCAACCGTAGAAGATGACATAGAAGAGGAGGATTTTAACTGCAAGAGAAAAACAGAAAGAGGAATCAAGTCAAGCCCTCAAGGTTGTCACATTTCAGGACAAAATTTCCAACCTTTGCCACTTGCAAGCAAGAGCCCAGCACACTGAATTCAGATGGCAAGTCCTGTTGCAGAGGCATATATTTAACAGTGAAATTATGCCCTAATGCAGACAGACAGAAAATGTAAGTCACTCCAGTCGTTTGCGGGGCTTGAAGCATTAGCCCCTGAAAACCTAGAAATCCATGAATCAGGATTTGGGATTGTAAAACATGAAGATTAAACCATGTCCTTCTGTATTTTAAAGGATCCCTTGGCTGACCCAATGCTACCATCACACACTATCACAGGTGACCAACTTCCAGTGAAGCAAGTGCCCAATGGCAAGAAGCCGTACTATGGGTATGCTCTGAATGACACCCATTCCACAAAGCTCTGGGCCACAAAGCTATTTCCAGGAGACTCTACAGTAAACATTACATTCAGGTTTACAAGCAATTGTAAAGCCTGATCTCCCCTAGTAATTCAAGCTACCACCTCCATTAAAGACAAAGGGAGCAGAATTCAGGCCCAAATTAGCTCCAATACTCAATCTCAAATGTAGGAAAGTACTCGGACATGTCACAGTACCACAGGTTTACCAGCCTCATATGTCTACAAAAGCACTCCAGCACTGCTCATACCAATTAAAAAGTGAATTACATAATAATGAAACACTGAATTTAGTTTTGGTCTAAGGGAGGTGCCTAGAATAATCTTGGGGGGGGGGCTGGGGGGGTGGTAGAGATGAGCCTGGAGACGCAGCATGGCTTAGACTCTGAGTATCAGTTACCAGTTTACAAGGATTATCTCAACTGATTAACTGCACAGTAACATGCCATACTAGGCATCACCAGGCCGCCTACGGGAAGGATAAGCCAGCCCATGCCAAGCAACTATATGCTAATCAGGCTGGAGGAACAAGCAGGCCAGCACAGAGGCCAAAGAGTACTTGAAAGAGCGCCTGCTTGATCTCGGACTGTCCTCATCTAATTGCAAACAAAGAAGAGGTGGTTTATTTGAAGGACTTGAAGTGACCAGCTACAAGGGAAGGGGAGGAAGCAGTAGATGGAAGTATTCCTCCTCCCTCCTCAGCCCCATCATAAAAAAGCTCCATCAGTGGAGAAGCCTCCCGATGAAAGCAGGCAGTTCTGGTTGTTTCCTTTTCAAGTCTATGAAAGACAGGCAAGCAGGAAGGACAACCAGCGACACAGAGGCTGAGGGACACTGTCAGAAAGGCACTCCATCCTCTCGTCTTCCTCATGTGCACCGAAGGCAGGCGAGGTAGCCAGGGCTGGTGGGCAGAGCTGGGTGTGGTAGCGTGGTGCTCCAGGAGTTAAAAGCACTCTTTGGTATCCAGGCAGCGTAAAGCAAATGGCTGTGACGTCAGGGATGTGTGGAAATTTTTTCCAGAGCACGGTCATAGGAGGTGCTGTTGTAACAAACCAAACACTAATGCTGTTGTCTGCAGTGTAACGCCTTTGAGTTTTGTAACATCAAAAGGCAAACGCTGGGAGGTAGCTTATTTAATCAGGTTCCCAGCCAGGATGCTCTTAACGCCAAAGACACCTTAAAGGTCAAAACCACTCCTAGGTCTCAGAAAATACACAGCGGGTCTAGCGACCGAGCACGACAGGGTTGAACAAGAAAGCTTCCCGCAACAGGTAGGTTTATAATAGAGGAATCGGATCATCAGCCTGCAGATAGACTCCACAAATGGAAATCAGTCCTAGGCGGATAGGTACAGGCACTGTGGGAGAAGGACCTGGTTCAGCCTCTGCATTGGAAGCACTGCGCAGTTGCCTGGTGCCTCAGGAGCAGAAAATACCTATCCATGCACACCCACAACCCAATTCTGCTCACATAAAGATACAGCAGAAGCCTGCTCTAGTCTGCCCGCCTGCCAGAGCTAAAGCCGGCAGCTCCGGATGTGGCATCTCCGGCTGATCCATTACAACAGGAGCCAAATTCAACATCCCAAGGGTGGCACACCAGCTGTGGTTGGCAGCAACTGGAAGACTATTTGCGTAAAGAAAACGTTAAAAGCCTCTTAGGTGCTGCGCAAATAGCACTTAGACTAATAAATACATCATGAGCATTTAATCACAAACACACATATAGCCGTTTCCTCCTTGCAGAGGCGTTAAAAGCCAATTGTTCTCTCTCTCGACGGGGTAAAACTAGCTCAGCTTCCTTTATCCAGAGAAAAGGGAAAAGAAGAAAAGCCACCCTGAAGTCCAAGGTGGAGGACGGCTGGGAGGGCGGGCTCCCCCGACGGCGATGCACCCGGGACGGGCCGGCCGCCGGGGAAGGAGACCCAAGGACGAGGCGCCCTCGCCAAGGTCGGCCCGCCCCGGGCTCCATCCCGGGGCCGGGGCC